>JAQZBX010084606.1:0-13247 GCA_029593785.1 Cabassous unicinctus | reverse complement strand
GCCATGTCAGTCAGTAGGGCGTTGAGCCCCACCCCCTGGTGGGTGGGGAATTGAATATAAAAGGCAGGGCAAAGAACAGAGTTGAAGCAGTCTTTAAGAAGCAGCTTTGATGTTGGAAAGAAGGCCCCAGGAGAAGAGAAGTGAACCGTTCGCCTAATCACCTACAGCTGACCTTGTAGAGGAAACAGGAACTAAGCCCGGAGAGAAACGCAGCCCCGGGAAGAGAGGAATCCAAGAAGCCTGAACCCTGGGCAAATGTCGGCAGCTGTCTTGCTCCAACATGTGACATTGGACTTTGGTGAGGGAAGAAACTTATGCTTTATGGCCTGGTAACTGTGAACTTCTACCCCAAATAAATACCCTTTATAAAAACCAATCCATTTTTGGTATTTCACATTAGCACCCCTTTGGCTGACTAATACACCGAGTCTCTTCACTATAAAGTTACTGTTTTTCCCTTTGTAATTAATAAATATCTTGGTGGATATTTGAGATGATACAAATATCCTGTTTCTCCTCAAACCTTCATCTATTCATTTTAGCATTTATCAGCAGATCTTGTCAACAACAATTATTTCTATAGTGTTTGCCTAATGATGGTTTTTCAGTTTTCCTTAATCCCTTAACTGTCAACTTTCAAAACAAACTGATAAACTTCAGTCCTCAGTGAAGGAAGAAAAAACAAAGGCCAGGATTTCCCTGGATATTGGGGTAAGGGGTGAAGTCGGGCTAAGTGTCTGAAGGATCAACAGAAGTACAATAGGAGACTCCAGGGTGTCCAAATCCAGAGCATAGTTAGATGTGCTCTAGTTAGCATTGCTGGCTGCCTTAATTTATTTGCTAGATCAAGCCCATCCCACTTCTTTTCTCCTCCTTTTACTTCACAGGATCCAATTTTTGAGCCAAGCCAGCCTGAAGGCTTGTTGCAAAGGTAACTGGAAACAGATGTGGGGAAGGGGATGGAAGGACGGAATTAGCAGGCACCAGACACATTTCTTATCACAGGCTGTTTCTGACATCTCCTTTGAAAAATAAAATGATATTTCATTAATTTCTTAATGAATATTTGTTCATGTTATAGTGGCTACACCTTTTTAAACTTTTCTTAATAGAATTATTTGATGATTGACCATGGCCAATATTTTAGAAATATTTATTGCAGTATGTTTACAAACAATGGAACATATAATTGTGGGAGACAGAAGCAATAACCTATTAATTGTGCACTTAGTTGGAATCCTAGGAGTTAGTTCATCATTATAACATGACGATACCTAAAAATTTTCTATTGGACTTTCCACTATACTTATGTTTATTGTAAACTTTACAATAATGCACTTGTAATGTTTTTACATATGAATGTTCATAATGTGATGATTATGAGGCAGTTATTTTAGTGCATTATTATTAAAATTTTTCTCCTATAGTCATGTTAATATTGAATAAATCTGTATTTCAGATCACTTAGTACATTTTGTAAGTATTTTGGAACTTTTCATTACATATTAGGCATTATGTATAATTTCAAATACTTTAAATGATTCAAAAGGAAATTAAATACTTTTTTTTAAAAAAATCACAAATGAGATTTAAACTTACAGACCTAAATCAATTCAAAGAAGGGGAATATCACTTATCAATTTATAAAATATGGTAGAGAAATATGAAATCTTCTTTCATTTTAAATGGTTCTGTTTTATGACTTTGAAACTGATAAGTTGGTAGTATCAAGAAATTGGGGTAAGTCTTGATTTCCCTACAAATCAATATGCAAATTTATTCCATTTATTTTCTTTTCATAGACTGCTAAAATAAGTTACAAGTTTATAGTTAGAATGTTACCAATAGTATTAAAGGCCTTTTTAAATAAAGAAGCCTTTTTTTTTTAAGATGATAGATTTATTTATACACACCCATATAAATATATATACACATATCCATAAGTGTTGTTTAATTTTTTTGTTTTTGGTTAAAAGCATCTTGATTTAAAAAAAAAAATTTTTTAATTTTTTAATTTTTTAAAAGATACTTAGATTATACAAATGTCATATTAAAAATATAGGGGATTCCCATATGCCCTGCTTCCCACATCTCCCACATTTTCCCACATTAACAACATCCTTCATTAGTGGGGTACATTCATTTCAATTGATCAACACATTTTGGAGCATTGCCACTAAGCATGGATTAAAGTTTACATTGTAGTTTACACTCTTTCCCACACAAATCTGTTGGCAAGACATATAATGACCTGTATCTGTCATTGCAATGTCATTCAGGACAATTCCCAAGTCCCAAAAATGCCCCCATCTTACACCTGTTTTTCCCTTTCCCTACCCTCAGAACCTCCAGTGGCCACTGCTGCCACATCAATAATATAATTTCTTCCATTGCTAGAATCACAATAAGTCTATAGTAGAATACCAGTAAGTCTACTTTAGTCCATAGTTCATTCCCCAATCCTGAGGATTCTGGGATGGTGATGTCTACTCCATCTCTAATTGAGAGGAGACTGTAATCCCATAGGGCTGATGGATGGGACTGTCTTCCTTGCAGTTGTAGACTCTCTCAGTTCCTTGGTATAGTAGTTGTCCACCATCAACTCCATGTTAGTTGTCCTGGGTGAGACCAGTGAATTGGAGAGTAGGTATTGCAACTCCGATGATATTCAGGGCCCAGCTGCACACGGGCAGCCCAAAGATTTAAGTCTCTTGGACGTATACCTACCAATTCTAGTACTAATTATAGGTTCAAATAGAAGGACAGAAGAGCCATGTGTAGGGAAACCACAATTGAGTCCAACTCTGTCCCATTGGGGACCATAAATTCCAAAGCAGGGCCCACTGGCAAGGCACCAAACTCCTGAGCTATCTGCCCTGACATAGTATCTGGATATCTCCAGAGCCTTCAGGAGCCCCACTATTTGGTGTAGTACCTACTTTGGCAGTGAAAGAGATCCTGCTGAGACGTGCATAAGCATAAGCTCTGGAATGACCTCCTGACTCACTTTGAAGTCTCTAAGCCATATATAAACTCATTTGTTTTTACCTTTTCCCTCTTTTGGTTAAGTTTTTTTTCCAGTTGCATTACTACTTGGTGCTTGGTAGTAATCCCTCGGTGCTAGGGAGGCTCATCCCCGGGAGTCATGTCCCATGCTGGGGGGAAAGTACTGTATTTATATGCTAAGTTTGGCTTAGAAAGAGGCCACATTTAAGCAATAAGGAGGCTCTCAGGAGGCAACTCTTAGGCACCCTATAATACTATGCTAAGTTTCAATTTTAAGAGTAAAGGTTCATATGCCCAGGCATCAATATCAAGGGCCCATCGATGGACCATCCTCCTTATTTTTTCTTCTTTACTGCTATTTTTCATTCTGAAAAATGAATGATATTTAATTTTACTTTCTCAAGTGTGGAAATAACCTCATCAAATCCTTAAAAGACTCAAGCCTTCTTTTTTCATGGACAAAGTACAATCATATGGATGAAGTTATAAAATTCTTCCTATTGTACTCCCACAGCTAAAGCTATTTATGGAACTCCTGGCTTGGAATTTTTTCCTTTTATATTGATTATGGGAAAAAATATTAAGTTATTAAGAACCAAGAATAGTGAGTGAGGTAGGTGACAGTCTTGGGATAATTTCATTAATGACCAGAAACCACAAAATGGCTGAAATTCTTATGTGGTTCATAAAATGACTCTGAAGGCAATTCCAACAAGGTTGGGAAACAGTCCCCCTGAAATATACCCCCATGACGCAGCCCTAAGGGGATATTACCTCAAGGACAAGAAGGTGTGAGTTACTTATGGCATATTGTAACCACCCTCACACAGGCAGCCCTTGACGATTTGGGCCAGTGAGAGTAAACAAGGAGAAATTTGAAAAGGTGGACTATCCAGAAAAAATATAGTTGCATGGAAAGGAAGTAGTTTTCTTTGGGCAGAGTTATCCTGCTTCTAACTACCTCACACTAGTCCTGATTCTGAAGAGGTTTCTTATATAATGGCCAATCTGCAATATGAATAATCCACACAGAGCTAATTAGAGGTATACAAGGATGTTACTGATTCTTTTTCCAGAAACTCATTAAAATTCTTGGTTGTATCTAAACGATGACAAAAAAAGCTTTAGATTCTGGTAATTTTTAAACGCCACACTACACAAATGGATTCTGTCACTAAATTAGTCTTGGAATACAAATTCATAAGTTTTGCCTCAGGTAGTAGTATATAAATACTATCTAGTGAGAAGGGGGAACCTTTTTCTTTATAAGCAGAACTTGTTTGCAATTTTAAAAAATTCTTTTTTATTCTTTTTTAAAAATGCTTTTGTCCTCAAATATATTTGCACATAGTAAACCATAGCATAGTTTATGGATCAGATAAAGTATCTATGCAGCTAACCACTTTATGTTTTCAGCAGTTCATTAGGGGAAATTAATGAAAAATAGATTTAATATAAATACTGACAGTAACCATTTTCAATAATAAACCTTATTTCTCTTTTATTTATTTAATTCACATTATTCTGATAAAGTTCCTTTCAGTCATGGCCTTAAAGTATTTGATCATCTTATTTTCAAACACAGTCATTTCATGAGTTCAGTTTATCCTCTTGCCTCTCTCATATAGCTTTTCAAATACTAAAATTGTATTTCATTAATATGAACTGCATTTTTATAGAATACATTTGTGTATTTCACGTCACAAAATTTGACAAAGATATGCCCTTGAAAGAAAATCTTATTTTAAGAAAGAAGTATGCATTTTATTTATTTTTTTGTTTTGTTTTTGTTTTAAGATAAAGGACTTAGGTTTATTTATCAAACCCTGCTTGTTACATCACCACTCAAAGCTATGCAATCCCTTTAACAATGTTTATAATCTTACAGTTTACAGTTACAGGGGGGAAACCAGGATGTGGGTAAATTACATGGTGAGGTAACTAGAAGAGAAATCAGAAGTGCAGACCTTATCAAAATTCTGTTTGCCTAAAACACCAAGTCTTCAGAGAGGACTGTTTTCCTAAAGGTCTCCTTCCCTTTATAAAGTGTGAGGTTCTAACAGATGCTGGGAATTGTGGGCCTGCTGTAGTTTGAGGACAGGTAAACACCTACACACCAGGCAGGTTAAGAGTTCTGCCTCCCTTCATCAGCTAGCTCACTTCTAGCTCTTCCTCCAATGTTCTCTGAACTAATTGCATAGTCCATAAATGACATGTACCTCTTCAGAGATAATTTTATGGACACCCCCAGGAACTACTAAGACATCCTGGCTACTTGCAGGACACTTTGGATTTCCCATTATGACCGCAGCCCAATAACTGCCCAGGGCAATGTTAGCATTACCAGGCCTTAATAAACAACACACATTTGTAGCACACTCTGTGATACTAAAAGGGCAACTGCACTTTAAAGATGCAAAATATACCCAAGCCTCGAGTCTCAATGGGTAAAATTACGTTTACATATCCAATTAAGAATACGACAGTACTCTCCTTTAAAAAGAAATAGCTTATCAGCGAACAAGATCTTTATTGGAAAACATGGATGGCTCTGAAAAGAGCCGTTAGGGTGTGGGTACATGGCTCACATACAAACTCGGTGGCACATAGTATTTGAAACAACAATTTGTAAGACCAAATTGTTACGTTCGCACCAAAAAGCATTTACCTCAGGTTTGAGATGAAAGCTGCATTTGCCTGTAAAGCAGGATAAAGTGCGAGTTCTCTTTGAAAAAGACGGATGGCTAAGAAAAGAGCCTTTGAGATCTAGGTTAGCTGAATCACGTGCTACACAGCAGCAGCTCCCTTGGCTCTGGTGTTCTTGGTGACGGCCTTGGTGCCTTCACACAAGGCGTGCTTGGCCAGTTCCCCCGGCAGCAGCAGGCGCACAGCCTTCTGGTTCTCCCTGGAGGTGGTGGTCCAGTGCTGGTTGTAATGCACCAAGCACAACGCCTCGCCGGCTGGAAAATGTTAACAAACAAGTTCATTATGCCCATGGCCTTGGATAAGATGCGGGTGTTGGGGTGGACCTGCTTCAGCACCTTGTACACACAGGGGGAGTAGCTCTCCTTGCGTCCGCGTTTGCGCTTCTTGCGTCCTTCTTCTGCACCTTGGTCACCGCTTTCTTGGAACCTTCTTTGGGAGAGAAGTGGATTTTGCTGGCTCAGGCATTGTGGGAGAAGAATTCAGGAAAACAGACTATTCTGAAGTATGCATTTTTAAAGCACAGTGCTTTAGTAGGAAAGGTCCTGGACTTAAGTCACTTCTCTAAACCTTAATTTTCTCATCTAAGAACTTGTATTTGGGATCTTTATGACATGTCAACTTCAGGTTTATTCTTCACTTCCATCCTTCTACTTATAATCAAAATCTGAACATTTAAAAAAATCTATTTAATTTTAGAGAATTGTGGCATCATAAGAATCTAGTGTTGGGCAGCATTTATGGTAACAGCGGGTATATTTTCAGGATGCTCACACCAAGGAATCCTAGTTTAGTCTCAATCAGTGCATAGGCAGCCAAAAATACTGGAGGAGGGAGTCAGAATGCTCAGTCTACTAGGAAGTAGCCATGAGGCAAGACTGGTTGGTTTAGGAAATCTCAGTTTTCACCAAATTTCAGTACAGTAATTATGAATGTTGTAGATGAAATTATACTAGTCAACAAATTGTAGAGTTTACACCCTAGAATTCCTCCATATTTTACTAGGTTTACATTAAAACTAGATAGAATTTACCACAGAATCATGAGGTAGATCCAAAGATAAATCCCTCTTTGAGAAAAATAGACTGCAAAATCACAAATATAAAATTGGGAAATTAAGCTAAGGGCCTTGGAAGGGATTGTGCAATCAAGGAGCCATGAAACTTTAAGCCTCATTAGTTTTATGTTAAATGTGCCTCTACACCCTTGGAAAATATAAACATTTTGCCATTTTTCCCTGCTCAGAAATGGTCTTCCATGAATCCTTGAGTGTCAGATACCACACTACAGCCAGTACAATATAAGGTCAAGTTTTAAATTACTTGCCGTGTGCTTTATAAGGCTTCTCTTCCAGTCCTCACACTATTCCTTGAAAGAACACTGCTATCTGATTGCTCCTCGCCACCCACAACGATATTTTCCACAAGGCCTTTCCTTAGTAGACCAGTCCCTAACTTGACCTTCTCAAACCATGTCAGGGATGGTGATAACCCATGAGGCTTTCTTCTCATTCCACTTCTGGGATGCGATGGAAATAACGTAGGGCAGACTGTCAGTGAGGTAGCTCTCAGTTATGAGCCAGAGGAGAGGTATCCAACGAGCAGATTCTGGGTAAACTGTGACATTTCTTAGAGAAACCATACCCCTTTTGTGTCAGTATTGATGGACCCTACATTTACCTGATTGTAGACTACTTCTAGAGGAGGTCAGACCAATACTAAAGAGAAACGGGTGGGACATGTGGGGCTTGAACTAAAGTCAGCATTGCTGTCTATTCCTGAAGTGCCACAGGCTCGTCACCCTGAAGGCTGTCCCCACTCCCCTGTCCTGTACTTTCTGTGAAGGGGTCAATGTCATCCCCAGCTCAGAGCAGGCACTGTTGATGGGGGAAGTCACAGAAGGTTAGAGTAGAGTCATGGCTTACAGTTCTCATTTATATGCAGAAGATAAAAATATTTTGAAACTACTGACCTAAAAGTATATCACTCAAGAAGTGAATTATTTTTAAATACCAAGTATGATTATAATTGCAGTATGTGATGCTTTGCATCCTTGGCAAACCTTAATGAAATGAAAACTTTATTCTCCCTTGGAAACATGACTATTTTGATGATCTGACAACTACTACTGTAAAATGCATAAGTTTTCCAGAAGACTTTTAGAATATTTCATCTTGTAAGATTTTTTAGAAAGCAACAGAAAACTCACTGATATTATGTTCTAGGCCTTTTTAAACTCAGAGAAAGTTTGGCAATTATTCTAATCATATTTATAGATTTTAGCTATAAAAATAGCCGTCGTTATTTTTCTCTTTAACCAATATATTAAGGTGGTTAAACAAAAACAACAAAAATAATTTTTAAAAATATAAAGAATGAGACAAGTTCTTAAGTTGCCCCAAATGTTGTAGCTGTTGAATGACATCATGAGCCCTTTGTAAAGGTAAAAGAAAATGTCCCCTGAGAATTTTTTTTTCAAATGTTCTTGTCTAGGAGATAGCTGGAGTTTTTGATCACCTACTTGTATCAGTTTGAATTTTTGTGAACATTTTTAAATTTCTTTATTGTCTTTCATGGGCATAGTGCAATGTTATCTTTCTAGTAGCTGCTCCAAACCTACTTGTCATTGAATAAAAAGGTTGCCTTCATTCCAGACAAAGTTATTTATGTCATCATATCACCACTGCACTTCTGAGTAGCTAAAAAGAATAAAATAGAAACAAACTGTATATTACTATACAAAATTTTATTTATTTTCCCCTTATTCCTAAAATATAAACATCATTTTTTCATGCCCAGTACCTTTAATCATTAAAAAATAATATTAAACACTCATTGTGAATAAAGTAAATGTGCTTACATGGCAACTGTACTATAATTTATTCTCCGCTGCACAAAAAAATAAGGATCAGGATGTAAATTTACTGAAAGGAAAAGAAGTAAAGATGATGATTGCTGTCCAAACAGATGAATAATTATGCACCAGATGAGGAAAGAAATTGTTAAAAGATCTGCCAAATAGAGGTTTAGGAGAAGGAAGAAAAACAATTTAAACAAACAGTGAATGAAAAAACCACAAGCACGATTCTACCTCTATCATATAAGTCTCGTTTTGAATGTGGCACTCTCTACTATGTTAGGTGCTGTGATAGACTAAAAGATAAAAAAAATTGGAAACAGTCCAATTTCACCTCAAGGAGCTTATTCTAGTCCATGACAAGACTCTATAAATCCAGAAGAAGAGCTGATTATGTGCCAGGTAGGATGCTAAATGCTATATATCGGGAAGTGGGAGTGGCTCAGTCGATAGAGCCCCCGTTTACCATATGGGAGGCCCCGGGAAGCCCGGGGCCTCCTTGTGAGGGCAGGCCGGCCCGCGCAGCCTAGTGGGCTGATGC
Organism: Cabassous unicinctus; assembly: GCA_029593785.1. Taxonomy (NCBI): domain Eukaryota; kingdom Metazoa; phylum Chordata; class Mammalia; order Cingulata; family Chlamyphoridae; genus Cabassous; species Cabassous unicinctus. The sequence continues at coordinate 4,141 of JAQZBX010084606.1, read as the reverse complement.
AGCAAGCCCTCACAACAGGAAGCGGGTGTGGCTCAACCGATAGAGCCCCCGTTTACCATGTGTGAGGCCCCGGGTTCGCTTCCCGGGGCCTCCTTGTGAGGGCAGGCCGGCGTGCGCGGCGCGAGGGGCTGATGCAGCGGGACCTCACAGCGAGGGGAAGATAAGCAGACATGGAGAAGACACATAGCGAATGGACACAGCAAGCACAAGCAGCAAGGGGGGGATAAATAAACAAATAAATAAATCTTTAAAAAAATAAAAATAAAAAAATAAATGCTATATATGTATGAACCCATGAGGAACAAGCTTAAAGTAAAAAACTTGACCAAACAACAAAGCCGACAAAATTGGTTAAGGAGCAGACCAGCCTTTAAACCCAAGCCTTTATGCCTCTAAAGTTTGTCTAATCAATATACTCACCTGATCCATACTGGTATGTGAGTCATTGAAAATACAGGACAATATTAAAAACATTTTCATGCCTGAGTCAATACAGAGAAATAAAGCCAAATGAATGAAAACATGGAACGAAACCAACTCCTATGGAAAAAAATTAGCTATGTGCTTTCAACTATGTTAAAGTAATTTGATAAAATTATGGATGGTGTGTTAACTTGTATTTTTCCAAGAGTAACTTTCAATTTAAGAACAGTACCTGGAGCCAAGCATTCACTTTATATTATTTTGATTACATAATTCTACAACAGTGGTCATGCTAAATATATTGATAAACCTACATAGTAAGCCCAGAGATAAATTAAACTTTTAAAGGCACATTAGGATGTAAAAATTATGTCATTTTCATGTTGTACCCCATTGATTAAATTTACCATGTATAATTAGTATAATTTAAATATGAAAAATCATCAATTACATATTGATCATGTCTAATCAATTTCTTAAAAAGAAGTAAGGACTGAAGAATATTAGTAGTGTAGCTCTTATGGAAAAAAGTAGTTTAAATCTGCCTATAATTAAAGAGTTTCCTAAGAAATACTGGAAAAGAATCAATATATTAGGACTGCATAGTGGATGAAATGTATACTTGCCTAAACTTCATGAAAACATTCAGACATAATTTTTTTTAATTGTCACCCATAAAATTAGTCTCCTATAACGTGCATTTTAGCAGTGCTTTTTAATATACACTGATATTTAGGTTATACTAATTTTGGTTTTAGTCATCATTATAAATCTGGCAAAATACAGCAACACTTCCCAATTATACTAAAATTCCTCTGCAGCTACAATTACAGTCCTTTTAGTTCCTGCTAGTTCTCATGAAGAACAGAATTTATTAATGCAATTTTCTAAATGTAGCACTTAACTCTTATACTCATTTATCACCTTAATGAACAATGATTTAAAAAATTACAATGATGGCAGAAAAGTCAAAATAAGACATTGAAAGCAAAATTCCTTTGTAGACTAAAGTGCAAGATAAACATTAAAATGTAGCTGCGCTAACTCAGGAAGACTAAAACACCACTGGGGTCGCCAGTGTTAAGAGCAAAATTTGGTGTTTATTCCCTGTAATGTTCACTACTTCTTCCATGAACAGGGTGCTAACAAATTTCATCACAAAGTTACACTTCAAAACATACTACATATTATTGCTTGTTTTTTTCATTGATAAAAATGGATCATCAGGTAGACTTTGTTTAAACACTACATTATGTTAAGAGGTTAAACAATTACAAGGAAAAGAGTGAAAATTTAGCCTAGTTCTTTAGTGTACATGCTCTGGAATCTGAATTCTGAAGTTCAAAGTTTAGCTCTGCCACCTCACTATCCTGAGTGATCTTGAGAATGTTATCTAATCTCTCTATAGCTCAGTTTTCTCTTGTGTAAGTTAGGAACGAAAATAAGAGATTGTGGTGAGGATAAAATGAGAAAAGACATGAATACTTTTAGTATAAGCTCTGCTACATAGGAGGTGATAAACACAAATTAGCTAAAGTTATTATTAATGTTCATAACATTTTAGTGATGCCACTAAATGGTTTTCAACAGAGGAAATATATTACCTGAGTTTGCTTTTAAAAGGTTCACTCCAGCTTCAGTGTTGAGAACAGACTATAGGGGACAAGAGCACAAGTAGGAATACTATGTAGGTGGCTATTGCAGGGACCACCAAGATGGGAGTGGGGAAGCAGTGAGAAGTGGGAAGATCACAGATACTTCAAGATTTCCTTATGGGCTGGACATGGCATTTGAGAGAAAGAGATGATTCAAAATAGCTAACTTTCATCTTATTTTGCTTGTTTGCTGGACTTTGTTTTTGCCTGAGCAACTGAAAGGATGGAGTTTGGAGTGGCCAGGCACTGAGATGGGTATGGTTACACAGGTACAGATTTGCGGGGAAAGAATGAGGATGACCAAAAATTTTGGCTTTGGACATGTTAAGGTAGCGCTGACTATCAGACATCCATGTGGAAATGTCAAGTAGGCAGTCGGGTAAACAAGGCGATAGATCTGGGCTGGAGATTTAAAAGTGGGAATCACCAGTGATTAAATTCTATGGTAATGAATGAGACTCAAATGTGAAATGGCAAGTTGAAAGAAGGCAATCCAAAGCAGACAGTTAACCACAAAGTTAAACTCATTTTTCTCAATAGGGATATTTTTAAAACCCTTAAATGATGTGAATAATTGCTAACCTGTATACCCGGCACACTTTGGCATTATCTGAATGTTGTTAAATTCGTCTAGAAATCTCACTCTTTAAAGCCACAGACCACTGTGGAAAAGAAAATGATTCCAAGAAATGTGTACAATGAAATCTGCATATTTGGGTAAGAACAAAAGTGGCCAATACTCAAGAAGGAAAGAAGTTTAGTTAAACTGAACTTAACAGTTGTTCCAGGGAACACTAATCATTGCTCAGTTGCAAAATCCAAGCATTAAAATAAGTCCTCAAGAATTCAGATTGGCATCTGACTAATATCTAATAACATCACATTTATTCATTCAGCCAGTCAGTCACTTGGCAATGGGAATAAAGATGAAAAGACAAAGCCTAAACCTAGAGGAGACTAGCTGGGGAGAAACCATCATTGAGGGAGAAATTCACAAGCATCTTAACTGCTCCCCAAGGGGCTGCAGTCACTGGATGAGAATAGTCCCAGGACAGGCTTTAGAGAAGAGGTGGCTTTTGAGATGGATCTAAAGGAACCATTAGGAACTTGCTAGAGTAAGAATGCAAAATGGCACAAGCCTATTAGAAAAAGGGAATGCACAGTGAAAGACATTTCCCAATGGGCTTTACTTTGCTTCCTGTAGCTGTTCCATTCTTAGTTTTTAAATTAAACTATCTTCACATCCCTAAAAATTAGATAACTTACTGTTTACATTGACCAAAAGAACCATATATAATTCATTCTTATTTCAAAGGTCCAACTTGGGCATTTATTCTTTCAATATAGACATTTTGTAGTTTAGGTTAAATCTTCAACAATGCTCTGAGCACAGAAAAGGGAAGGATTTCAGGAGTATCAGAAAAGCTTCATGGGCTGCCCACCATACCCCCCAGCCTGCAGATGCCTGAAATACCACAAATAGCTCTGCCACATTTGGCTCTAAGTTGTGGGTTCAAATACAAACATTCTTGAGAAGTCCAGTGATTGTTTCCATCTTAATGTGGCCTGAATGTATCAGTTTTTTCTGAGGACCTTCCCAAGAAAAGTGAATTTGGAGAAGCTGCCAGGTTCTCAACTGAGAATGGCTGAGCCTTTTCACCAGTTTACCATTTCTAACCATCAAAGCTGAGAAGAGGCCTCAAAATCTCGCCATCTCAGCTCTTTATTTATGTTCCCTGAGGGTTTCTGTTAAGATATTTAACAGAAAAGTATTCAACCAAAATACCCAGATAAAAACGGTAATGTTATTTTATAGGTGTCATTAAATGACAAGCGGCTAAATTGTCTCATAACAATTATAGAAGTTTGACAACTATAAAAGCAAGCTGTAACTATAGCATAATACCATTTGCAAATAAACTATGAATTTCTATTTAAAAAGGACATAATTTGAGTAAAGAACTTTTATATAGTCTTGCCGCATTCAGCAATTCTGAGTAAACTTATTGAGCACCTCCTAAGAACCTGTGGTTAACAAGACTCTGCCACTTCCCTTAGAAGCT
>JAQZBX010084605.1:0-13236 GCA_029593785.1 Cabassous unicinctus | reverse complement strand
CCTGGGGAGAGGATCAACAGGGGACATTTCAAACATCAAAAGACAACTAGGCCAAGACCCTGACTTGGGGCTCCTTGATGTAACTCAAAACTTCAACTTGTTTGTGCATGAAAAGAACGAAGTAGCATTGGGGGTCCTCACACAAACAGTCCACCCCTGGCAAAGACCCAACACTTACATCTCCAAGCAACTGGGCCCTGTGGTTGCAGGGATGTCACCCTCCCTGAAAGCCCTAGAAGCAGCCATAACCCTCAACAAAGAAGCCAACAAATTAAGCCTTGGACAGGCTACTCATGTTATGGTGCCACATGTAATCACTGCCCAAATGAACTCACATGGGCACCAGTGAATATCTAATTCCCATATCACACATTACCAAGGTTTACTCTGTGAAAACCCAAGAGTGACAATGGAAACAGTTCACAATCTGGCCACTTTTTTGCCAGATGAGGAAGGGGTTCCTGAGTATGATTTTGTTGAAGTGACCAAGGAAGTTTATGCCAGTCACCCTGACCTCCAAGACAAACCACTCCCTTCCCCACATCAGACACTATTTACAGATGGGAGCAGTCTCACTAAAAATGGGTAAAAGCATGCTGGGTATGCAGTCACCACTACTGAACAGGTGTTGGAAGTGACATCTATATCTTGGGGATGGTCCATGCAATGAGCAGGACTCTGGGCACTGGTCCTGTAGCTAGCCACTGGGCAAGGAGCAAACATTTACATTGGCTCTAAGTACACATTCACTACATTTCATATCCACAGGGCAATTGATAAAGAAAGAGGTTTCCTAATTGCAGGGGGAAAGGAAATCAAAAACAAACAAGAAAATCTCCAACTGTTAGAAGCAATCTGGAAACCAGACAAAGTTGCCATCATCCACTGCTGGGGACACCAGAAAGGAATGGATATGGTCACTCAAGGAAACAGGCTTGACAAAAAAGCATCTCAGCAAGTGGCTGAAGGAACCCTTGGAATAGAAGTCCCAGAATTGACACCGCAGCTGTCCCTCTTAGGACAAGAAACTAATCAACTAAGCTATACCTGGGAAGAACAGGAATGGGCCAAGAGATGAGGGAGAAGCTGAACCCACAGATGAACTTGACTTCTCCTGGATGACCAGATTTTTGTCCCAAAAGGAGCTGCTCATGCCCTCATCCAGCAATACCACCAACTCACCCACCTAGGGAAAACAGTGCTAGAAGTCCTGCTCAGGAGATGCTACTACATAGCCTGACTAACTTCTCATTGTGCCACCATCAGCAGCCAGTGCCAAGTTTGTGGCAAAAACAATCCTCTGCAGGGCCCCTGTGCTCTGGCAGGTGTCCAGCACACGGAGACAGTCCCCTTTGAAGATCTTACAGTAGAATTCACAGAAGTGAAACCAAGTCAGGGGTACAAATATCTGTTTAGTGATGACATGCACCTTTTCAGGCTGGGTTGAAGCTTTCTCCACTCGCACGGAAAAGGCAAGAGAAGTGACTAAGGCTTTACTTAGAGAAATTATTCCCTGACACAGGCTACCACTGTCTATTGGAAGTGACAATGGCCCAGTCTCATGGATGCCATAGTCCAAGACCTGGTGAAAATGTTAGGAATCAAGTGGAAACTCCATATCACTTACAGGCCCCAGAGTTCATGAAAAGTTGAACACCTGAATTGAACCTTCAAAGCCACCCTAGCCAAATTCTGCCAAGAAACTGCTCTCCCCTGGGTAGACTTACTTCCCTTAACCCTTCTCTGAGTTAGATGCACTCCAGGACCCAGAGGTTATTCACTTTTTGGAATGCTATTTGGACAGCCACCCCCAATTATCTGAGCCTTCAAAGGAAATCTCAAAATTCTGGTGGAGGTTATTCAAGATTCCATTCTCCAGCAGCTAGGAAAAACTCTAGCCCAAATACATAAAACTGTCTTGTCCTGGAACCTCATCCCCCTGGGACACCTGATGCACCCCCACTGGCCAGGGGACCTAGTCTGGGTCAAAGACTAGAAAAAAGAACCCCTTTAGCCTTCCTGTACAGGTCCACATACTGTGCTCCTTGTAACTTCTACTGCTCTTAAAGTTGCAGGAATTGTCCATTGGATCCATCATTCCAGGGTCAAGAAGGCACATCTTGATAAAGAGCAGGACAGCTGGACAGCCCAACCCATATCTGGTTACCCCTTGAGAGTGAGGATCACCCAAGATCCCTGAACACTGACTTCATGAAACACCTGCTGAATGGACCCCTGCTCCTGGTGGATCCCGTGCTTATATGGCTTACTCACCTTGGTATTTGATGGACTCACTGCTGTGGCCCCAGCAGACTGGACTATAGTGAATAGAGCCTTAATTGCAATGGCTTATTGGTGTATAATAGGATGCTCTGTGCCTTGACTTGCTTGTCCTTTCCTTCCTTGCCTTCTCCCTAGGAGCCAATACCCACCCCCAAAATCTTTGTCAGCTGCAAGTTAGTCAAAGCTGGGAAAACATTCCATGCTGAATGCTTCAGTCCCATTCTCAGCATGTACAACTTCAGCCTCTGTAATATTTGACACTTGCAGGGCAATCCAAGATCACACTCCTTATACCTTGATAGTTGACCTGTACACCCATGCCCCCATACGTGCACCCAGGAGAGGGTGTAGGGGTCACAATTATGTGAGTTATGACAAATACCTCTGCCAAGACCCCCAAAAGAGTGGAGGATACTGCCACTCTTGGAGCTTGCTAGTAAGTGCCACTGTAACCTGGAAGCGGGTCCCATTGACTTTTCCATATTTCCTACAGAAAATCCCCAGCCCAGCAGGGTGTGACATAGAAACCTGTGACTATGTAAAACTCACCTTATTAGACATAACCACCAGATCAGAAAATACCTTTTTAAAGGCACAAACAGGAATAAAACTATGAATCAGAATATACAACCCAGCAGGGCCGGACCCTGATCATACTAGACCAACTGATCCCGTAATCCAAACCCCAGAGAAAACCCTGGTGAAAAATATCAGTAAAGCTGCCCAGATGCTAAAACCCAAAGTTAGAATAGTCTCCCACAATGTCCCTTTGTACCAGGTTTGAAATTTCCACCAACCCCTAAATGAATCCCAGCCTGACATAGCTGTATCCTGCTGGCTATGCAGTTCCTCAAATCTAACCATCTTCCCCATACCTGTCCCATGGAACCTAACCCTCCTGACCCATGACAGCTCTGTGGTGGGAACCAGGCCCCTCCCAGTCTGCATAACTGAACCCCCAGGAAAAGTGGTTAACTCTAAAAACATAACTACCAAGTCTTTTGCAATCATCCTTCCTCTTCAAATGGCTAACTGTAACACCACCCACTGACTCAATGAGCCTGAATGATGTGCTGCAAACTCCACCATCTGGGTCTGTGGCAGCAACCCCTAATGATGCCTACCCCAGGATGGCCAAGGCATCTGTTACCTAGCTTGGCCAGTACCATCATTCTCAGAGTATGGAGAAGAGTTGCCTGGAGAGCTGTCCTGAGCCAATTGGGCAATACAGGCAATTCCGATACTCTTAGGACTAGGAGTTGTCAGGAGTGCAACAGTAGGAGGGGCCTCACTCACAGTTGATCAGCAGAGCATGCAAACCCTTGCATGGGAAACATCAAATGACTCAAAGAAATATCGGGTGCTCTCAATGGGTTGCAAGACAAGATAGACTCATTGGCAGAAGTAGTTTTATAAAACAGGTGAGGATTATACTTGCTCACCACAAGTTCAGGGGGAATCTGCCAGACCCTGGGGGAAGAATGCTGTTTCTATGAAAATTCCTCAGGGATAGTTAGGGACAAGTTGGCCCTACTAAAAGAACCAGCCAAAGACCACTTAAACTGTGTCTACCAGGCATCTGCCAATGGGACTACTTCCAGTATCTCCTTTCCTGGATTTTGCCATTCATGTCAGTAATAGCCTCAGTCTTCTTCCTCTTAACATTTGAGCCATGCGTTCTATGGTACCTAACACAATACATCACTTCCTGCTTAAATGCCTTAAAACACCAAGTAATGCCTCGTGTTAAATATCAGCCATTTGGGGACTACAGAAAAATCCCCATGTTAGCAGATGATGCCCCATAAGGAATCATAAGGGCATCAAAGGGGGGGAATGATAAAGGAAGCACTGTGGCCCTAATCCCACTCAGCAGAAACCCACAGCTTTAGGAAGATAAGGACCCCACATCCCTTTCTCCCTTCCTCCCTTTTCTCCCTGGAATCCACATAAGTAGGAAGATAAGCACTCCCTGCCTGACCCTTTCAACCGGAATTTACAACTCTAAACAGATAATGACTCTTTTCCTCCCTAATAACCTTCTGCTTTAGGAAGATAAGCTAAACTCACTCTTTTTGCTTGTGTAACCCCTGCCTGCCTGCTTGCTTAGGAATTTGCCTGCTTGGAGTCCCTATATAAAGTTATGAAAACCAAGACATAGGGCTCAGACTTTTTGGAGACTTGACTCTCCTCTAGGCCTGCATGTAATAAAACTTTGTTCCTCTGTCTCTCAGGGTGGGACTTGGATTTTCAATTCATCTGCTGCAACACTATGGCTGCCTATTTGTGGTTCCTGGGGAGAACTCATATCTACACGACCATGAATTGGGCTGGAGGCTGAGGCAACATCCAGGTGATGCTACAAGCAGCAGCACAAAGCAGTGGCCACATACCTCAGCAAGTCCTGGAGCTTTCCCAGAAAGTGTTAGCTATTTGGTGAATCAGGTCATCAGACAAGAGCAACCAAAAGGCCTTCTGTCCCCATGGTTGTGACCAACCCTCTCTGTTCATTGTGCTGCTTATTCTGAATTGGCTATATTGGATCTTAAATTTAGATCAGGTGTAGGTCTGTTGAAACAAAGTGGGAAACCGGGGCCCTGACACTTGTGTAAATATACGTGTTATTCAGAGAGGTTGAGGACCCTGAGGGGTTGACTGGTGTGCCATTGGCTCAGGGAGCTGAACCAGAAAATGGGAGCACACAGGCAGAGCCAGTGGGATTCCTGGGCTTGTCCTTTGTTGTGGTCCATGGTGGAGCTTAGAGATTGCTGGTGGGAATCAAGGCTTGGTTATTTTAGAGCAAATGCCTGAGGAAAGGGAAAAGAACTGGTATTATGCAGTGCTGGGGTTGGTGAGCTTATTATGTGGGACCAACCACGGGTTTGGTGTGAGATGTGTGGGAGGTATGGGTTTGGGCTCTCGGGTAATTCATTCCCCAAGGCTGGAAGGCTGCTTATTAACTATGCCAAAGTTCAGTGTTAGGCAAGTGGCTTAGCTAAGGTGAGAATGGGTGCTGAGGGGAGCATAGCAGTGACAGCCTCTTCACAGAACACTCTTACCCTCAGCCACAGTGTCCCAGGCATATTTATATCCTTTCAGATCTTCCCATATCCTGCCTCAGAGCTTTTCTTGAGTTACTCAACATGAATAAAATGCTGTTTTCATCTTCCTTCTTTGGGGGGCTGGCTGTTTGCCAGCCTTTAAAGTAAGGGTTCTTAACCAGAGGTTTGTGAGGATGTCAGGGGTTCCATGAGCTTGAATTGAAAATTCAAATTTTAATTTAAAAGCATACTGATATCAGGAAGCAGATGTGGCTCAAGTGATTGGGATCCCATCTACCACACAGAATGCCCAGGGTTTGTTTCCTGGGGCCTCCTGGTGGAAAGCAAGCTCACCCATGTAGTGAGCTGGCCCAAGCAGAGAGCTGGTCCATGCAGAGTGCTGGCCAACATGGATGCCTGGTCCATGCAGGAGTGTTGGCCTGCACAGAAAGCTGGCACAGCAAGATGATGCAATAAAATCAGACACAGAAAAGAGACAATAAGAGATGCAGCAAATCAGGGAGCTGAGGTGGCACAAGAGATTGAGGAGCCCCTCCCCACTCCAGAAAGGGTATATATTTGGGGTAGAAGCTTACAGTCACAAAGCCTTAAAGAGTCCAACTTAAGGTTACTTCCTTACCAAACTCTGTTGCCATGTGTTGAAACCAGATGGCGGGTGATGTCTGTGAGGTTTCAGCCTTTCTTCTTCTTCTGAAGGCTCTGTGGGCCCTGCTTCTTCTCATCTCAGCTGTAGTCTGGCTTAAGGCTTGTCTCTCTCCCCAGAGCTCATTTCTTTCTGGGCTCAGCTGCTCTGGTCTCTTCACAAGGTTAGCTGTAGACTATCAGTCTCATCTGTCTTCCAGGGTCACCTGCTATGTTTAATAAGCTGTCTCTCTTTTTCTGTGCTCTTCTTCTCTGTGTATCTACTTCCACATAAGTGTTTTATCAGCCCACCAAGGGGGCTGGGAATGAATGCTGAATCACACTGTAATGACACAGTTGAATCAATGTCCTAATCTTGACATAATTTAATCAGACGTCTCAGCTGAATCTAAAACAAATAAAGGATTATCACACCCAGATTACCAGACCAGTGTGAAAACATAATCTCTTTTTGGAATTCATAAATAATCTCAAATGCCACACCTATATTCCAGAGTTTATCTCTAAGAATTGACTTTTTTTAATTAGTTCATAACATCGAGTTTATACAATATGTGTCCTTTTGTACCTAGCTTATTTCATTCAGCATAATGTCCTCAAGATTCATCTATGTGGCCTCTTGCATCAGGTCTTGAAGCACAGGTAGGGAACTGAGCCTGAAACCTATATCCATAGCAACACAGGTGATCATGCCCAAACAACTAATTCAAGAGAAACCACATGGGATCCCAGTGAAAGTCATGCCTTTATTATTTACTCATAAACAGTACCCAGTGGCAGCAGGCCAAGGGAAATGCTGTACTTATTATCACTTACAGAACGAAGTGATGGCCAGCCAGGGGTACTCAGCACCCTGCTCCCTTCTGCCTCACAGACATGGTCAGCTTTTATAAGGTTACAACAGTGGGCCACAAGGATTAAAGTTAACAACTATCAGACCTCCTGATTATTATAGCAGCTTTTCCTTCAATGCTTACATCCCAATACCTGTTTCTGAGGGTCAGTTGGCTTGCCAGATGAACGTATCCTTATTGCAAGGCCTTGGGTCCATGGAAAGGGCATTCCAACTTCATTTACCCTATGCTCCACCCCAATGCTCTTTACACTGCACAATCTGTCCATTAAATCTTCTGCATTATCTAAGCAGTTAGAGCATTAATACAGTGTACCCCAAGTAAATGGCAACAATATAAGGCACCACAAAACAAACAACCAATGGCATTCAGTACATGCAATATCAATCATATTCACATTTCACATAAGGATTCACTAGTCCCATGTTACATTTTAAAATTTTTCCTTCCAGTAATATCCATGTCCATAGACTTTCCCCTTCAACCACTCTCATATCCATATAGCAGTTCTGCTAGTCACAAACACCTTGATGTGCTCTCATCATTTCCATTCATTTCCAGAGATTTGCAAACAACCTTAACACAAAGCTTACAGTCTATATTCCAATACTTTATATGCCCAATATTGTACTTTTCATCTTTGCTCTCTTGTTAGGTCACATCCAGAGTCATGCATTACCTTTTAAATTTTTTTTTTAAAAGATACTTAGATTACATAAATTTTACACAAAAAAATATAGGGATTCCCATATGCCCCAACTCCCACAGATCCCACAACCTCTCACAACCTCCCACATAAACATACTTTATTAGTGTGACCCATTAATTGCAATTGATAAACACATCCTGGGCCTTTGTCATGAAGCATGGCCCATAGTTCACATTGTAGAACACACTCTCTCCCACACAGTTCTGCATGCTATGTGATGCTATAAAATGGCCTATATATGTCATTGCAATTTCACTCAGGACAATTCTCAAGTGCCAAAAATGTCTCCGTAGTACAACTGCTTTTCCCTCTCCCTGCCCCACAGCCTCCAGGAGCCACTGGCTCCATATCTTTGTTGTAATTTCTTCCATTGCTTGAATCACAATATAGTAGAATACCAGTAAGACCACTTTCGTCCATAGCTCTTCCCCTATCCTGATGAGACTGGGATGGTGATGTCCACTCCAATACTAATTGAGAGGGGTCTTATATCCCATGGGGAATGTGGATGGGCTATCCTGCCTGCACCTGTAGACACTCTCCATTCCCTGGGATGGCCAATGTCCATCATCATATCCCCACCAGTTGTCCTGGGTGAGTTCAATGAGCTGTAGAATAGGAGTTGCAGCTCCAATGAGGTTTCAGGCCCAGCTGGCACATGGACAGCCTAAAGACTCAAGTCTCTGGATGTACACCTACAAACAGCAGTACCAAGTATAAGTTTGAATAGAAAGAACAGATGAGCCATGTGCAGGGAAGACACAATTGAGTTGAACTCTATCACTCTCAGGAGCACAAACTCCAAAGTAGGGCTCACTGGCCCTTGACAGAATGGACATTTACACACTCCCTAGAAGACTGCTCTAGGTGCACCCTGTCCCTTTGATGTCATTGTCTCTTTAGTCACTTGCTTTCTTCCATTTTATAGTGGGACAAACCTTTCCCATCTCTGCCAAGGAGAAACTCTACATTCATTTTGCATTAACTCCCCATCTATCTGTCAATCTATTTTCTTAACCTTTGCTTGTAGGTTTTATATATTATGATCCTTGAGCAGAGTGAACAAAAATGCTACACAATTTTGGAGTACCATTCCTCTTCTCCTTCTAAATTCTTTAAATTTCCTTTAGTAACATTAACGAGGCTTAAGGTTTACAACCAATGAATCTGCATAGTCCAGTTCCATGGCAAAATGATCTCACTTTTCCCAGTTTGCATAGTTTGAGGCATAGGCAACAACACATTATTATTACTTCCTCTTCTGACTCTGTCCTCCCAGGTCTGTGCACTTTCCATTCTCTCTGCTTGGAAGGCTTGCAAACCCACCTGGCTTTCTGGGCACCTCTTCTGGGAAGCCTTCCTAGGTATCCTCCTAAGGGCTCTCCAAACCATCAGGCAGCTGGCCATTTAACCTATGATATCAATGCCTGCATGTCAGTATGATATTAGCATTTCAACTGGAGCAAGGGTCACAGCTGATGGTGATTCCTTATCACCTTTTCATCCAAAGCCCAAGATGGCATGAGGTACTTTCCCATTTTGTACACAGTCATTGGAGTGAGCAGGATGCAGTTGAAACAGCTGGGCTAGGCACCACAAGGTCTGGTAGCCACAATGTCCACTTTTCCTGTGGAGGCACTCTGCTGCTTCTTGGGTTTTACCCACAGATCTTTTTCCCCCACAGAGAGAGGCCCGCAAAATTTCATTGCTCTTCCAGCAATGCAGTCCAACCTAGGATGAGAATGGCAGTCCTCAGAGTGACCAGATAGCATTGGATTAATCTCTTTACTTGCAACAGGGCATGGTATGTTGCATAGAGTTGCTTTACTAAAACCCAAGTGGCATCTGTTTAGAATGTTGTTTTTGCCACCAACCTTGCCCAAAGCCAATATTGGTGCTGGCCACATCCAATTCATAGGGTATGTCAGAGTCCAACCCTCCCCCCTAACTGTGTGAGCCCTTTTTACTTCTTAAAAGCAGCTTGCTTGGTGGTTCCTCCTTTTCCATGCACAATTATCCCTGATAATCACATAAGCACAAATAAATCTTTAGTGATTAGTACACATCATGGGGCTATGTAAACAACCCTGAGACAGCACCTGAGAGATCCGTGGTACATCTGGCCATAATCAGCCATTGTCTGCTGCTGTAGGAGTCCAAAACTGCAACATAATGAAGTCTCTCTTAATTTTCCTGCACTTCCTAAATACTTAACATATCAAAAAACTTATTTTGCTTCTTACTTCTACACCCCCACCTTGATGATATTAATTACCAGGTATTTTACTTCAGCAGGACAGAAAAGCTGACTTTTAAAAAAAGACTGATTTATTTATTTATTTATTTATTTATTTATTTATTTATTTATTTTTATCCATTTTTACCCCTCCACACACTTTTTTGCTCTTTCTGTGTCCATTCATTGGGCAACTCTGTGTGTCCATTTCCTGCCGTCTCTTCTGATCCTTCTCCTCCTGTATTCACTGGGATTCAATCCTTGGAAACTCTGATGTACGAAACAGGCATCCTACTACCCCCTGTGCCACCTTAGTTCCTGGTTTTTTGGTGTGTCTCATCTTGGCTCTCCCTTGTGTCACTTTCCTGCTACACCATCATCTTGCTGTGTGACTTGTGGGGCCTGGCAGCTCACCCACACATGGGGCCTGGCAGCTCACTTGCTTGTGGGGCCTGGCAGCTCATCCATAGATGGGGCCTGATGGTTCACCTGCACATGGGGCCTGGTGGATTACCTGCGGATGGGGTCTGGTGGCTTACCCGCTCACAGGGCTTGGTGGCACACCCACACATGGGGCCTGGTGGCTCACCCATGGATAGGGCCTGGTGGCTCAACTGCAGATGGGACCTGGTGGCTCACCTGCTTGCAGGGCCTGGTGGCTCACCCACTCACAGGGCCTGGTGGTGTACCCACACACAGGGCCTGGTGGCCAATCTTCTTCTATATTTTTCTTTTTTAAATTTTTACCAGGAGATCCTGGGTGTCAAACCCAAGTCCTTCCATATGGGAGATGGATGCCAAGCTACCCCAGTAACATCCATACCCCATGACTTTCTTAATTACTTTATGATCTTCCACTTTAATATGAAGATTGAGATGTCCTCTGCACCTTAAAAAAAATCCTTTATTTATTGAAGGCTTGTCTTACATATTTCCACCCTAAATTTATGACTCAGTTTTAACCCCAAAAATTCCTTTTCCCCACACTTTCTTCACTTTCTGTATCCCTGTTGGAATAGACAAACAGAAAATGACTTTCAACACTCATAACTCTTACTCCTTTGGTATGGCTGTTTCCAAATTCTCCATCCTTCCACATCTGATTTTCACTACCCTAAAGATCGCATCTTGAATCTGTGTTGCCTGTAATAGGCAAGCTCATTTTCAGAAACACTTTTAATTTTTGGATTATAACAGGTCAGACATGTTCTTTCTCCTCACTTTTGGGTGAGTCTGAGTCAGAAATGGTATTCCATTTCTGGGGCTCCCACCCTTTTTGTTTTGTCACCCAGTGAATCTGTGCTTTTGTAAACTTTCTCCCCTTTAGGGGTGAGTAACTTTCTCTCCTTTAGGTGTGCATGACAACACACCAAAGTTTGCACTTGCTCCTGTGTCTCCTCCAACTTTTATGCAATACTTTCTTTGTGACTAGCTTAAGCTCTCTTCCAAGCTCCTCTTTTACCCAGCATGCATGGGATTCAGCAGCCCTTGTTTATTGGAGCAATTTCCCAAGGTGGCTAACAAGGACCTAGTGGCAGCTGCATCCATGGCCCAATGCTCTTTCTTTTTCATGCAGACATCTACATTCTTTTTCAACTGTACTAAATTCTTCTCTAACTGTACTGACCCTGCAGGCATATACAGGGAATTCCCTGTACTTCTGTATATTCCCATATACAGTCACATACAGAAACCCAAATCTGATTTCTTAGGTACAAGCAGATTGACAATGTTAAACACAACCCCATAGAGGAATGGGGCTATTCCAGCTTTTCCCTCCACAGACTTCCTAATAAAGGGCAAGATTCCCTTCTCAGACTCCCCAATAAAGGACAATATTCCCTTCACAGATTCTCCAATAATGGGTGAGATTCCCATTGCAGACTTCCCAATAAAAGGACTGCCATGCTGTCCATGGGCTTTACACCATTAGGAGACTCTGGAATATCCAGCTAACAAGAATATCCTGCCTACTCTGGAATATCCTGTCAAATATTCCAATTGTCATGCAGGTAGAGACCCGGGCCAGCCATCTTCACACATTCTAATGCAGAGAGTCAAGCACAAACAAATAATTTGATATTCCAGAGAAACCACAGGGAAGACCAGCGATGGTCATGCCTTTATTACTTACTCATACACAGAACCCAGTGGTGGCAGGCTGGGGGTACACTATGCTATGCATGCTGTGCTATGCTGTGCCATGCACCCCACTCCACATTGCCTAACAGAAATTGTCAGCTTTTATAAGGTTTCAAACAGTCGGCCACAAGGGTTACTAGTTAACAATTATCAGAACACCTAATTCTTATCACAGGTGTCCCTTCAATGCTTACATCCAAGCCCCCTGTTTCTGAGGGTCAGGTGGTTGACCAGATCAACCCATTCTCCTTTGAGGGCATCAGGTTCATGGAAAGGGCATTCCATCTTCATTTACACTATAAGATTTCTTCCTTTTTACAGCTGAGTAACATACCATTGTGTGTATATACCATATTTTGTTTATTCATTCATCATTTCATAAACAACTGAGTTGCTTCCATATTTGGCAACTATGAATAATGCTGTCATGAATGTTGTTGTGCAAATATCTGAGTTCTGATTTCTCTCCATGCTCTCTGTATTAGTCAGCTAAAGGGGTGCTGATGTCAAATACCAGATATCTGTTGGCTTATATAGAGGATATTTAATTGGGGTAGAATCTTATATTTACCAGGCCATAAAGCATAATTTACTTCCCTCACAAAAGTCTATTGCCACATGTTAGGGAAAGGTGGCTGCCAAAGTCTGCCAAGAGTTCAGGCTTCTTTGGTTCCCCTCTTCCTGGGGTTCCATTTCTCTCTGGGCTCAGCTGCTGTGCTCTCTCCAGAGTACCAGCTGTACAGTATCAGGTGAATGGCTCAATCTCCCTCCCCAGGGCTTCTGCAGTGTCTAAGGAGCCATCTCTCTTACTCTGTGTTCTTCTCCTGTGTGTTCACTTCCTGCATTAAAACTCCAACTATCTCCTCTGCTCTGCTGTGTAGTTTCATCTGTGAATCCCCACCACCAAGAGGTTGGGGACTCAACATCCTACAAGGCCTAATCAAAGCCCTAATCATAATTTAATCATGCCCAGGTACAGACAAGTTTACAAACATCATCTAATATCTACTTTTGGAATTCATAATCCATATCAAACTGCTACACTCTCCAACAATTGTCATTTTTAAAATAAAATTTTATTTATACCATGCAAACATGAACATACATAAACTATGTAATGGTCATGGGAAATACTCTTCATCACCTTACATTAATGGACACAGGACATAGTAAATTTCATCAAAAATTATTAAACTGTACAGTCCAAATTGTAAACTATACTGTAAACCACTGAAAAATTTTAGTTGCTATATTCTACTATCTGTATAACAGTTATAACAATGATATCATCCATAAAAAAAAAAAAAA
>JAQZBX010084604.1:0-13237 GCA_029593785.1 Cabassous unicinctus | reverse complement strand
ATCGGAAGAGGCGGGCGGAGGAGTCGCCCCGCGACTTCGACCCGGCGCTGCTGGAATTCCTGGTGTGCCCGCTGTCCAAGAAGCCTCTCAGGTGAGACGGGCGGGTTTCGGGTTTCCCTTCGCGGCCCACAGTACTCTTCGCTGCCATTTTCTGGCCCCGGGCCCTGTCGGGTCCCACGCCCCTCCCCCTGCGGCTGGAATGGCGGGAGGAGGCCTGAACGAGCCAAGTTCCAGCAGAGGAGCCAAACCCTAAGACTCCCAAATCAAACCGCCGGCTGTGTTTTTGTTTTGTTTTTAAAGTAGATGTCTCTGCACCACTCCAAGCAGGCTGACTCGAAATGTCTGGAGGCGGGGCCTGGACACTTTTCTTAAAAGGACCCTAGGTGATACTAACCTACCGCCTGGTTTAAGAACCATTGGCCTTGACTGGGACCAAGCTTGCAACCCTCCAGCCTTTATTTGTGAAACGAAACCAAGATTCAGAACAGTACAAGATCTTTACTTTAAAAAAAAATTTTTTTATAATAACCTTTTTTTTTTTTTTTTTTAATTAGAGAATTTGTGGCTTTACAGAACAATCATGCATCAAATACAGAATTCCCGTTTCCCACCCTTTTTAACCTTGCTTGGTGTGGTACATTTGTTAAAATTAATGAAATCACATTTTTACAATAGTTCATACTATTAACTATACTCCATGCTTTAACGTAGGGTTCAGTGTGTAGTACAGTTCCATAATTTTTATTCTGTTACCATATATACAACCTAACATATCCCCTTTTAAAAAACATAGAGATATGTAGTTCAGTACGGTTAGTTAACAATGTTAACATCCTTCCTATTTCTTTCATTCCATCCCTTACCAAAACATTTTCTTGTTCTAAATTAGAACTCTGTACATTTTAAGCATTTACTTCCCATTCCCTATCCCTCCCGTCCCTCCCCAGGTAACCTGTATTCTAGATTCTGATTCTATATGAGTTTGCTTAGTCTTATGTCATATTAGTGAGATTATATAATTGTCCTTACGTGCCTGGTTTATTTCACTCAAGCTTGGAGCCCTCCAGCGTTTGTGAAATGGAACCAAAATTCAGCACAAGTCCAAGGCATTCTGACTTTTCAGCCAAGATGATGGAAAATATTATAATAACCTTGAGAAAACACTGTGCAGAACTAATACATGACAATCGTAACTTTAAGTTGTGTTTACTGCCCATTGCCTCTTAGCTTGGACTATCTGTTTTTTGTGAAAGCTTTCTTAACTTTTAAACTGGAGTCTTTCAGAAAACAGCTCTACAACTCCAGGTTGCTAAAACTGAACATGACAACAGTAATGTTAGAAATTTAATAAACTAAACAACAAAATGTTAACGGGTTATCTTTGGCTGGTAGGTTGCTGTTTTTCTAAATTTTTCCCATAATGAACACATTAGTCATTCCATTTTTTTTTAAACCTTGAAGTTACCATTTCATCTTTCAGCTAATTGTGTAACTAGTTCACTCTAGACTTGCTTCTTACCAAAGTTTCCTCATTTCTCCCCACTCATCTTTCTCAAACTTTTGCTTTGCACATTTTGACTTTTCATTGGTTTCCTTGTAGTGGATCAGTTAGGTTGCTCTATTTAACATTTATTCTAAAACCAGAAAGTTGAATTTTTTCCTGCATTCTGTTCCAGTAGTAAATTGACTGGAATGGTTTGGGAGTTGAACAGAGCAGTGAAGGAATATTTGGATGAAAAAGGGAGATCTTTTCTGAGTGTTATGAAAAAAAAAATGAAGTTAAGGCATAATTTGGGAATAAAGTGTAAATTAAAAAGAGAAACTGGCTAAAATGGGAACAATTATAGATTGATTTTCTAAGAGAAACGGTTGAATTGGCTATTACTGCTTTTAGAACTAAAGATACTGTTTAGGAATTCTCTATTTCAGGAATTGGATAAATTATTGATTGAACATAAAGCACTTCCAACCCTTTTCTCTAAAATTCACTTTGTTTTTTCCCCCAGATATGAGGCATCGACACATGAATTGATTAATGAAGAGTTGGGGATAGCATATCCAATCATCGATGGCATTCCTAATATGATACCACGGGCAGCTAGGATGATACATCAAAATAAGAAGCAAGAAGAAATGGAGCAGCACTAGATCATAATTTAAAGAAAACACACACTGCAATTAAATTCTATTAATGCTGTATACCTTTTAAAAAGTCAGGGTGGCGGGTAATAAGTGGGGAAGAAGAATGTTTCTGTCTCTTCCTACGTTGACTGTCCTTATTCCGTTGGTCTCTTTAGCAGGACTGTTCTATTCAGCCTCTGTTGAAGAAAACTTCCCACAGGGCTGCACAAGCACAACCAGCCTGTGCTTTTACAGTCTGCTCTTGCCAATTACTATACCAGTTTATGTGTTCTTCCACCTTTGGACTTGGATGGGAATTAAACTCTTCAGACATAATTAATGTAACCAGAGCCAAGATGGTGTATATATAATAATGATATATTTTGGACCTCTGTATCTGAAAGCTCAACTAGATAGAAATACTGGAGACCATTTAGTTTGCAGGCAAGATGCTTTGCCTTGCATCTATCAGAGGCTTAGGACTATGAGATGCTTAAGCTGTAGAAGCTTGTTATTGTACTTTTGTTTTGCCCTTGTATTTTTGGAGGTTCTAATTTATAACAGCTGTTTCAGAAGACACAGTTAGACCAAGTGTCTTGTTGGGGATTAACAGCCCCAATATTTCTTGTCTCAACTAAAAGTCATTTGAAATTTGTTTGTTTAGATTCAAGCTCTTTGGTATAGTCATGTTAGGGATGAGTAAAATAATTCCAAAGGAGCAGTGCTAGAGTAGTTTTAGAGAAATGCATTTGAGCTAGTGTTGCATAAACCTAAGAGTAAAATGGAAATTTCATTTGACTGCAAAAGTTTTGAGTTTGGAAAATTAATTTATTTGACATAAAATGCATACATTGATAATAAAATAAGATGCTAATACCTATTTTAAAAGTTTGCAGTAGTTTTTGTTTTGTTTTTTTTTGTCACAAGAGTGTGGTACAAAAGGAAGGAAAACGTGGAAATATTCTAAACAAGAAATGTAGGCTATGTTTAGAGAGAAACTTAATACCCAAAATAGAATCTTTTCCCAAGAATGTGGACCTACAAAGAGTAGGTGGGCTTACAAATAGCTGATTGTGCCCTATTGAGCCACATTTCAGTTTATTTTCCTGCCCTAAGCTCAGAGCTTTTACATGGGTAGATGAAGACCATAAAACAGATCCAAAGATCTCCCCCAAAGGAACTGACTTCCTTTGTGGAGAAGTTCAAGCCAAAAGGCACTCAAAAACAATGGAAGTTTTCATAGGAAGCAACTAAGAGGAGGCTAATAGCTTCACTAGGTACAAACTGAACTACCAGGCCAGCTAGTTTATCAGAGAGAGAAGGGAAAGATATCTAAGCACCTTCCTGAGACCAGAACAAATCTCAAAAACTACCTCTCCAAAGAAGCTGAATATAATTGGATTAAATTGTGGAGCAATTTATGGCCCAGGGCATTGCCAAGAACAATAGAGCAGTCAGTCAGCAATTAGAGTAGTCTAACAGCTGGGTGTGATCAGGGAAAGAGATAGTCAAAGAGAACCCTGCTAAAATCACTGTCATCCCAGGGATACTGTGCATGCCCAAACTAGTGTCTGAGAGCAACATCAGAGGCTTCACATTGGAGGGGAATAAATTTCACTAAAATAGTCCAGCCAATTACTAAACAAGCAAGCAGCCAACTATAACAAGTCCAGAAGAGGGGGAGGGAAGAGTATCCAGAATTGCTACAATATATTATCTAAAATGTCCAATTAGGCATGAAAATTATAAGGTATGTAAAGAAATAGGAAAGTGTGACCCATACACGGGAAAAGGCAGGCAACATGAACTGCCTGTGAAAGGGGCCAGTTGGACATAACAGTTAAAGACTTCAAAGTAGCCATTATAAATATGTTCATAGGACTTTAAAAACATGCTTAAAGAAGGAAGGTATGATGATAAGGTCTCAATAAAGAGAGACTATCAATAAAGAAAAATTATAGAAGAAAACCAAATGGAAGTTCTGAAGTTGAAAAATACAATAACAAATGAAAGTTCACTAAAAGGGCTCAAAAGTAGATTTGAACTAGCAGAATTAGCAAACCTGAAGATAGATTCAGAGAGATTACACAATCCAAAGTACAGAGAGAAAAAGGCTGAAGAAAAATGAAAAGGGTCATAGAGAAATGTGGGGTATGATTAAGCATACCAGCATATGTATGCATAATAGGAGTACCAGACAGGGAGGAGAGAAAGGAACAAAATATTTGAAGAAATAGGTTGAACACTTCCAAAATTGGTGAAAACATTATTTTATACTTCTAAGTAGCTCAGCAAACTTGTAAACACAAAGAGACCCAAACACATAATAAAAATGCTGAAAACAAGTGGCATTTGAAGGCAGAAATAGAAAAATATCATGTACAAGGGAACCCCGCAATAAGATTAACAGCTGACTTCTCATTAGAATGAATGAAGGACAGAGGTATTGAGATGACATATTCAAAGTGCTGAAAGGAAAAATCAGCCAAGAATCTTGTATCCAGCAAAACTATTTTTCTAAACTGAAAGCAAAATAAAGACATTCCCAAATGAACAAAAACAGTATTGTTGCTAAAAGATGACCTACCTTACAAGAAATGCTAAAGAAAATTCTGTAGTCTGAAAGCAAATGATCCCAGACAGCAATTCAAATTCACACATTAAAAAAAAAAACAAAGAGCACCAGTAAAGGTAATTATGTAATTATAAAAGAGTATAAATGCATGCTTCTCTTTTCTTCATATAAGTAGTGTAAAAAGCAACTGTATAAAGCAATATATAATTACATTATTGGGCCTGTAACCTATGTAACTTATTTCTCACTAACAGCACAAAGGAGTGGATGGGGGCAAAGCTGTATTGGAATAAGGAAATGACACCAGAAGATAACTTAAATCCAAAGGAATAAATTAAGAGAAACAAATGGTAAATAAGTTTAAAATAACAAAAACTATACTTGCTCTCCTCTCAGCTTCTTTAAAAGACAAAAAAAAAAAAAAAATCATTTTTACAATAATAGCACAAAAAGAAGTGGAAGGAATTGAGCTATATAAAAGTAATGTTTCTACATAGCACTGGAATTAAGTTGGTATCAATCTGAAGTAGATTCTGATACACTATGATATATGTAGTAAGCCCTAGAGCAACCACTTGGAAAATAACTAAAAGGGGAAAAAAAGGTTAAAAAAAATCATTAAAGGAATGAATATGTTACACAAGAAAATATTCATGTGCTGCAAAAGAAAGCAGTTCAATGGAAGAACAAAAAAGACTTGAGACATAGGAAACAGAAACATGACAGGCATAAATCTATATCAATAATAACATTAAATACAAATAGATTAAATAACCCAATAGAAAAAAACACACTGTGAGACTGGGTTAAAAAAAAATCGTGATCTAACCATATACTATCTACAGTAGACATACTTTAGAGTGAAAGATACAAATAGGTTAAAAGTAAAAGAATGGAAAAAATTTATTATGGAAATAACAACCATAAATAAGAAAGCAGGAGTGGCTATATGAATATTAGATAAAATGGATTTTAAAACAAAAAATATTATTAGCAATAAAGAGGGACATTTTATTATGATAAAAGGGTCATTCCATCAGGGAGATAGAACAGTTTTAAATGTACTTGTATCTAAAACAGAGCCCTGAAACACATGAGGTAAAAACTGACAAAAGTGAAGGGAAAAATAAACAATTCAACAATTACAGTTGGAGATTTCAATATCCCACTTTCAAAAATGAATAGAACAACTAGGCAGAAGATCAACAAGAAAATAGAAACCTTGAAAGAAGTAAAACTTTCACCATTTGCAGATGACATGATCCTATATAAAGTTCAAAAAAATCTACAACAAAGCTACTAGAGCTAATAAACAAATTCAGCAAAGTAACAGGGTACAAGATCAACATGCTAAAAACAGTGTTTCTATACACTAGTAATGAATAATCTGAGGAGGAAATCAAGAAAAAATTCTATTTACAATAGCAACTAAAAGAAAATATCTAGAAATATATTTAACCAAGGATGTAAAGGACTTATACACAGAAAACTACAAAATATTGCTAAAAGAAACCAAAGAAGACCAAATAAATGGAAGGATATTCCATGTTCATGGATTGGAAAACTAAATATTGTTAAGATGTCAATTCTACCCAAAGCGATTTGCAGATTTAATACAATCCCAATAAAAATCCCAACATTCTTCTTTGCAGAAATGGAAATAGCAATCATCAAATTTATATGGAAGGGTAAGGGACTCTGAATAGCCAAAGCCATCTTGAAAAAGAAGATTAAAATTGGGGGACTTACACTTCCTGCAAAGCCACAGTAATGAAAACTGCATGGTACTGGCACAAGGACAGACATATAGACCAAAGGAATTGAATTGAAAGTTCAGACATCAACCTTCACATTTTTGGTCAACTGATTTTTTACATTGGTGCAAAGTCTACTCAATATAGAATAGTTTCTGTGGTGCTTGGATAATTGGATGTCCCACATGCAAAAGAATGAAGATGGACCTCTACCTCACATCTTATACAAAAGGCAACTCAAAATGGATTAAACACCTAAAGGTAAGAGCCAAAACTACAAAACTCCTAGAAGAAAGCATAGAGAAGCATCTTTAGGACCTGTGTTAGGCAATGGATTTTTAGACTTTACACCAAAGCACACGCAACAAAACAAAACAAAAGGATAAATAGGATTTCATCAAAATTAAAAATGTTTGCACCTTAAAGGACTTTATTATGAAAGTAAAATGACAACTTACCCAATGGGAGAAAATATTTGGAAACCACATATCCAATAAGGGCTTACTATCCAGAATTTATGAAGAAATCCTTCAAGTCAACAACACAAACAACCCATTTGCAAAATGGGCAAAAGACTTGAATATACATTTCTCCAAAGAAGTTATATAATTAGCCAAAAGGCAAATGAAAAGATGCTCAACATCATTAGCTATTAGGGAAATGCAAATCAATATCATACTGAGATACCATTTCACACTCATTAGAATGGTTACTCTTAAAAAAGGGAAAATTTCAAATGTTGGAGATGATGTGGAGTAATAGGAACACTTGTTCACTGTTGGTGGGAATGTAAAATGGTGCAGCCAATGTGGTAGACAGTTTGGTGGTTCCTGAGAAAGTTAAGTATAGAATTACCATATGGCTTGGAAATCCCACTTCTAGGTATGAAAGCAGAGACTCAAACAGATATTTGCACACTGATGTTCTTATCAGCATTATTCACAATTGCCAAAAGATGGAAGCAACCCCAGTGTCCATCAACCAATGAATGTATAAAGAAAATATGGTATATATTTTTAATGGCATATTATTCAGCCATAAAAAGAATAAAGTTCTGATACATGCATCAACCTGGATGAACCTTGAATACATAATGTTGAATGAAATAAGCCAGACACAAAAAGACAAATATTATATGATCTCACTGATAAGAAATAACTAGAATAAGCAAAATCAGAGTCAGAAACTAGAATATAGTTTACCAGTGGCCAGGGTAGGAGAAGGGAATGGTGAGTTAATGCTTATATTTTACAGAATTTCTGTTTGGCTTGATGGAAAAGTGTTGGTAATGGATAGTGGTGATGGTAGCCAATATTGTGAACAGCACTACCAGCACTGAATTATATATTGGAATGTGGTTAAAAGGGGGAGTTTTAGGTTGGACTTTTGTTACTAGAAAAAAATTAAAACAACAACAACAAACCTTTAGATTAAACAACACAAGCAGTGAACCCAAATATAAACCATGGGCTATTGTTAATAGTGCAATTATTAAAATGTTCTTCCATCAATTGTGATAAATATACCATACTAAGGCAGGTGTTAATAACAGGGTTGTAAATGGCAATCCTGGTTTTTATGCATGATTTTCTGTAAACCTACAACTTCTCTAATAAAAAAACAAAAACAAAAAGAATCAAATAAAACAAATGGATTAGAGCAGAAATTAATGAAATAGGGAATAGAAAAACAAGACAATCAAAACCAAAGGTGATTCTTCGAAAATACCAACAAAATTGATAAATCTGATAAATCATAACAGCATCATTCACAATAACCATAAAGTGGAAACAACCTAAAATATTATGTGAAGTGAAAGAAGGTAGTCATGAAAGACCACATATTGTTCAATTTATGTGAAATATCTGGAATAGGGAACTCTATAGAGGCAGAAATATTAATGGTTGTTTAGTGTTGGGGGAAAGGAATGAAGGAATTGGGTAACTATGGCTAATAAGTATGGGTTTGCTCTTTGGGGTGATGAAAATGTCCCAAAATTAATTGCAGTGATGGTTGCACAACTGTAAATATATTAGAAAACCATTTGAACAATTAAATGGGTGAATTGTATGGTATTTGAGTTATACTGCAATAAAGATGTTACCTAAAAAAAGAACCAAGCACTTGCCAGAAGTCAAATGCCAGTTAGGGGCATGGCTAAAGTGGAAGGCAGGTCTTCAGGCTACTGATTTTTGTCTACCACATTGTACCATTTCTAGTGGCTCTCAAAGCTAAGACAGCCTCTCTTCAACAGGAAATTCTTCAACAGGTTTCCAGTGTACCTCACTAGCAAATCACCCTGGCTTCCCATCCATTAACAGGATCTCTCTTTCACTAGCTTCCCATTAACATAGCTTGTGCCACACTCACCTTGATATTGACCCCATCACATCTAATTGTTGAACTGTAGTGCCACCATGAGAAGTATTATCCTTTTCTTTCACTCAACAGGACTCTTCTTGACTCCTCCTCATCAATAATTGGCTCATCTCTCAGAGGAGCTTCTGCCTCCTTAGAGTCTCTTTACAAGATTATCACTCTAAGTGTCCTCAAATTCATGACTGACAGGGACCATGTTTAACCACCTGCTTTCCCTCTTCCTTTGCTTCCTATTCTGCCAAGAGTGGGCTTTTAAGGAAGCCTCTCTGAACTTTAGATTCTTCATCTGTAAGATGGAAGTGATGATACCTACTTCTGGGCCAGGTGGGAGTTTTACGTGAGGTAGAAAATATGAAATTACCTGGCATAGCCAGTTCCCATAATAGCCAGTACTATTGGTAGTTATGGGGGGAAAGGTCTGTGTCCTTTCTCTTTCAAGTTGTGTCCTTCAGTGAAATAGTCCATTTGGAGATGATGGCTTTCTTCCATTTATGCCACTAGGTGGCACTTTTGGCTAACTCATGGGGCCACTGGCAACTCAGAAGGAACCAGTAAGACTGCACTTGTAAAATGCTGAGCTAGGGAACCATATTCCATAAATATTAAACAATCACTAGATAGCCATGACACCTAAAATGAATCTTGAAGAATGAGTACCCTAGAGAG
Organism: Cabassous unicinctus; assembly: GCA_029593785.1. Taxonomy (NCBI): domain Eukaryota; kingdom Metazoa; phylum Chordata; class Mammalia; order Cingulata; family Chlamyphoridae; genus Cabassous; species Cabassous unicinctus. Next base: position 3,742 of record JAQZBX010084604.1, on the reverse strand, counting down.
TGGGGAGGAGAACTTGAAAGGAAGTGAGGAATGGGGATATATGGGGATGGGATGAGAAGACGGTTCCAGGCAGAAGAATAAGCATATGTGAAAACACAGAAAAGAGACTACAGCTCATTCAAGAAGCTGCAAATAGTTACTAATGACTGAACAAAGCACAGTTTTGTCTGTTTGCAGGCGAGTGGTTGGGAATGAGGCTGGAGTTATAGGAAGGGGGACTATAATAACAGTGCTAATGAAATCAGACTTTTGCCCTAATTTTCAAATCTTTTTTCATTTGTGCAGCTGATCAATACTATGGATCCTCTTCCCAGGGGAAAAAAGCACATGCAAAATTCCAAGAGGTTTGTAGGTTACAGACCCCTGCTATGGCAAGTGCTCATACTTCTATTTGCACTGTACAACCCAGTAGCCACTAGTCACATGTAGATATTGAGTGCTTAAAATGTAGATAGGGTGGCTGAGGGACTGAATTTTAAATTTTATTTAATTTTAATTAACTATAAATAGCCACATGTGGCTAGTGGCTATGATATTAGACAGCACAGCTCTAGACTCTCCATTTTCCCTACTACTGCTAGTGAAAGTTTTCTCAAACTTTCTCCTAAGACTACAGTTTATCTACAGTAGGGGTCTACCTTATCAGACAGTGCAGCTATAGGACATTTCCAGACTCACAGAAAGGTCTATTGGATAGTATTGGACAAAGAGATATCAGTTAAGATGGTATTTCAGTGATGGGACAGGAGCTGATGAGAGCTTGAACTAAGAAATTTAGACTTGCCACCACTTGACTGATTTACTGAATGTGGGAGTAATGACTTTCAGGCTTCTAATTAGAAATATTGTTGGTACCACTCTAAGCTGTGGAATACAGGAAAGAAAACATTTTGGAAATAAAAAATGATAATTTTCTTTTTGAACATTTTAAGATTAAAGAGCATGCAGGTAGAAATATAGAGTATATAGAAAAATGACCACAGTGCTAGAATATAAGAATTTCTGTAGGCCAGAGGTATAAATTTATATATCATCTGCATGGAAGTAATAACTGAAGCCTTAGAGTTCATAAGGAGCATGTGTAGAGTGAGAAAAGATGACTGCCGTAGAATTTTAAGTCAAGGGAGTGTGAGAGACATGTGAAGGAAACGGAAAAGAAGCTGAGAGGAAAGCCACGATCTAACGGTTCATAACACTTTCAAGAAGAAAACAGTCAATGGTTTCAAATGCAATTGAAATCACGTAAGATGAACAAGTTTCCACTGAAATTGGCAATAAGGAAGTCATATGTGACTTTTATCAGAGCAGTTTGAGTGGGAGAAATGGGGTTGGGGGCTGGGGGACAAATCACAGCATTAAGGAGAAAATAGAAGGTAGGAAGTAGAGATAGTAATTATAAATTTTTTCTGGGAAAAATATAGGAAGAAAGGAGAGGGAAGTATTTAGTAGAAGAGGGGGACTTTAAAATTATCTTAATGGCAGAAATGTGGCTATGTAAGAGCCTATGGTGAAGCAACTGAAGATTAGAAGATACAGGAAAGAGTGGATAAATGATGGAACAAGATGTTGAAGGAAGTTGAAATTCAGTTCAGAGCATAAGTGGAGCAACTTGCTTTGAACAGGAAAAGAGACACCTTTTCTCAGAGACAGGAAGGGAGTAAAAAAAAATGGGTAATGGATGATGGTTCGTAGATGATTCCGATTGCAGATTCCACTCTATCAAGTTAGGTCTCCTGGGTGAACATCACACACCAGGTACAGGTAATTTATTATTCTTTCTTCTATAACAGGCAACTCAGAACACATTTTAAAAATACATCATTAAGATTTTATTTGATCCTAATTTCTCTCTGTTAGAGAATATAAGTATCATTTCATAACAGAGGAAAGCATTTAATCAGTGGTATTTGTGAGTGTCTTTGCATTTTGTTTTAATAACTGGACTTTTGTACCCTCTTAGCAGCCAATGTCTTTTACTGCAGTTTCAATAACTTGTTCCTATCTTGACTCCTCTAAGCTGTGAGCATTGCTTACAAAACCCTGAGCCAAGGAAACACCTGAAAAATCATCCTTATGATTTGGAAATTGAAGCAAATTACCTTGTAACTCAAAGTAGCCCAAGGAAATTCTGTCCCCAAGCAAAAAGCTCACCATCTTGACACAATAAAATTGAATAAATATTCACTTATGTACTCAAAAATTTTTTTCAGGTAGAGTGACTATTAGAAATTCATAGATCCTTGTACTAGATTTGTTCCTTCAGGAGAGCACCTCAACTTTCCTTTGAAGAACTAAATATCCCTTACCCATTGGATACACTTTTAGTGGAACTGCCAATCATCCTACTGTTTCCTGGCTATGAGATGGATAATGAGACTTAGTTTGGCAATGAGATCATCTCTCTTTGGAATTTTTAAAATGCTTTATTGAGAAATAATAGACATATAATAATAAATTGCACTAATTTAAAGTGCAATTCAGACTTCCGGGAAGATGGCTGACTAGTAACACACAGGAATCTCTTCTCCAGAAAAAAAGCTAGAGAACAGGCTGAAACAAACCTAAAATAGATCTTCTAGGGTTTAGGACAGCAGGGGAAGACTGCACACCACCCAGAGGAGAGAGGGACAAAAGAGAGAAATTGCAACGACAGAACCAGAACCGTGAGTTTTAATCAGCAGCGGCGGCTGCTGCCGGCACCCTCCCCCACACTCTTTAGAATTCTCGGGCCTCTGGGCCTGCGACTACAGACAAAGGGGGCTCCAGGGATCTACCACTCCTGGAAAGAGGAGAGAGAGGGACACAGCCTTAGGCTGACTCAGGTTCTGACCCGCAAATTTGGGCTGCAGAGCCCCACAGACCCTTCCACACGGCAGTTTGTCCTGGGAGCCTAGGAAGGACTGGAGAAATCCAACCCTTGCAATCTCCCTCTCTTCTAGCCTGGACTAATTGTTGAGGACTCCACAGGAGAGGGGAGAGAGAGCCTGGGGCTGACCCTGCTTTTGACTCCCAGGTTTGGTCTGCCCTGTCCCGAGAGCCAGTCCAGGCTGGGTGGGGCTGCGCCATTGTTTGCCTTGGAACCTGCAAGGGGCTAAAAATATACAAACCTCCCAATCTCCTCCACTACTAACAGGGACTGATTGTCGAGGATTCAGAGGGGAGAGGAAATATTTCCCAGCTGGGAAAAGGGAGGGGGCTGCCAGAGAAGACTGGAGAACTGTCTCCGAAAGTTTAAATTACAAGACTGTTAGCCCCCAGACAGGAAGCTCTATCACATTGATCTGGTCTGTGTCACAACAAATACAGTCCGACCAGTCATTGAATTGAGAGCTGCCAACGAGCGCCATCTCCTGGCAGACCATGGAAGTGCACATAAGAAAATAAAATAGGAGAGGTTTCCTGGCCTCTATACCCTCCCTGCCCAAAGCCCTAGGAAACGACTCTACAAGCAATTACTGGGTCCAGTGCCCAGTTTTGAGCAAACAGCAGGACAATCCTAACAATCAAGGGTGAGCCAAAAATCAAAGAGCTGTGATAATTCACAGCCTCCTGCCACTAGAACCCTATAAAAGAGAAAGAGATAGAGCATCTAAGTAAAATACAACCTACCAGATGCCTAAACATCAACAAAAAATTACGAGCCATACTAAAAAAATAGAAGACATGGCTCAAGAAAAGGAATACATCAAAGTCCCAGAAGAGATACAGAATTTAAGAGAACTAATCAGTGAGATGAGCACAA
>JAQZBX010084603.1:0-13240 GCA_029593785.1 Cabassous unicinctus | reverse complement strand
GGCTGCTCATGCCTCTGTGTGTTCCCTTCTTTCCATCTCTAGTGAGAGTTTTGCTCCCCATCTTTCAGGCCAGAGTCTGTCCTCAAGTATCTGGTGGTCCTGGCCACTCTTTCACCTCCCTGTGTTTGGAGGGGAACAGCTGAGTGGGGATATGTGTTCCTGGGTGGTGCCTGTGTCTCTCTGGGCTCCTGGGGTTCACTGGCTGAGGACTCACATGAGGATTTGAGGCTTCTGCCTTGGGTACCTTTAGGTCTTAAAAAAACATCCTTCACACTCCTACCTGGGTGTAGTAAGCCTGGCCACCAGCATTCTGGGAACCAAGGAGGGGCATGAGAGTTGATCTCAGTCTACAGGCTTTCTTTGGGGTTCCACTTTCAGTGGACTTTTCACCCCCTCCTCACCTATACCCATGTTTTTCAAGTTCACAGCCTCTACATCATCTTTGCTATCTAGTGCAAAACTGGGGTGGAGAAGGGGACAGATGCTCACCTGCCTGTGCAGATTGGAAGGAAATCCATTTGTGTAACTCTTCTCTTCTAAGCTTACTGCTATTTACTTACAGTTTCTGCCTAGCAACAGACTGATCATGTTTACTATTGGTCAGGGCACCCACAGCCCAGTGGTGTAAGCAGCCATTGGCTCAGCCTTCTGTCTCTCTAACTACCCAAGATTGCCAAGAGCCTGCCCCCGCATTGCTGGAGACCAGGTCCAGTCTCGTAATGGGCAGCTTCTCCTTGCCACTGGCCACAGAGCCTGGTGCCTGCTTTGGAAACTTGCCCAGACTGTTCAAGCTCAGTCCCCACCTCAGACTACCAGGGTGGTCCTTCACACACGGCTTGGGCTTGAGTCCTGGTCTGGGGTTTGCACTGGGTGGGGGTCAGGGCTAGCACAGAGCACAGAGGGGGTCCCAGGGAGAGACTGGGCATTGATGTAGAGTCAGATGATCCTGCAAAGCTGCAGGAGAGCCCCATCTTCAATGTGAGGTTAGGAAAAAACAGACATCCATGGTGGGGCTCCAGTCTTGGAGGGCCCCAGTTAGTGTGGTGAATGTGGTCAGGGCCGGTGTGTGTCTGCAATATGGGTGCTTGTGGCAGCAGGTTAGGACTGGATTCTGACCAGTATTTTAAAGCTCAGGGAATGTGGGTGGTGGGAGATTCCTTTACTTTCTAATTTCCAATCTGAGCTCTGGGGTGGCGTAATTGAACTCTACTATGACACACCTTTATTTACCTACTGGGAAAATGAACAGCCTGGGACTCCCATTGGTCAGCACTGCCCTTTCCTGTTTCTTGGGATCCAGGCTTCAGCCTAGTAACAGGCTATTTGTGGTTCCCACTGGCTGGGGTTAAACCTACTTAATGATAATGATAATATCCATTATTGCATTATAGGTTTATCTGTTGGCAGGCATTTAATTCAGCTTTAGTTTATGTAGAGTAATCACTTCCATTTTTTAACTTCTCATTTTGAAATAATTGTAAACTTAGTGAGAATTAGTGAAGACCTCAGTGAATAGAATGGTACAAACAAAAGCCCATGTTCCTTTCACTCATATAACGGTAAAAAGTGTTAACAAATTTTATAGAATTTTCTCTATATCTCCCAAATTCTCTTTTTTTCCTGAACTTTTTCTTCTGAACATTCTAAACAAGTGCCAAACTGTTGCCTCATCACACCCAAATTTGTTAGTGTTTGTCCTTCAAATCAAGAAGACTCTCTTACATTAAAAAAAATCACCTGTTAATTATCATTTAATTAACATGATACATTACTACCATCCATTCAAATTTCACCTCCATTCAGGGTTCACCAATTTTCCAGTTATGTACTTTTCAACTGAAGGACACAGTTCACAATGGGGCATTGCATTTAATGTCATGTCTCTTTGGAATCCTTCAATTAGGAACAGTGTATGTCTTTCCTTGATTTTCAGAAACTTACTGTTTGTGAAGGATATGGCTCAGTATGGATTTCTCTAAAGTTTCCATGTGATTGGATAGGTATGTATCTTTGGTATGAATACCACTGAAGGGATGCTATGTTCTTCCCTGTATATCATATTGGGGTAGGGGTACATGGTGTCCATTTTTCCTATTGCTGGTTATACTAACTTGATTCTTTGGCTAAAGTGTAGTCTACCAGGCTTATTCATAGAGATGTCTTTTCCTTTTTGTAATGGGTAAGTATTTTTGCAGGGACATATTTAAGACTATGTGAATATCTTGTTACTTCTCAAATTTTACCCAATAGATTTAACATGAATTGATAATTCTTGAGTGAGACAATTATTACCATAATGTTTGCAAATATGATGTTCAGATTCAATCATGCCTCTCCATTAGTTGGTGAGCATTCTCTTGTAAAAAAGAGCTTTCCCTTCTCCCTCGTTTATTATTCATGAATATCAGTGGGAACACAAAGATTCCTATTTTAATGCTATCTTTATTTTGATGCTCATGCTACCACTGACTTGGTTGCTCAGAGCCACTTGAAGTTGTTCCTGTGTCTTTTTGTTATCTCACCACTTTTGAGCACTTCCTTAATTTATGGTACAATGAGTTCCAGGTTCTCCTCTTACTTTCACTGAATTGATTCAGCAATTTCTTCAGGAAACTGTTTCTTTCTGAGGAATAATTACAATCATAGTATAATAAAGTTGTTTTTTTTTTTAATTCCTGGTAGTATTTTATTTGGAAGGATTTCTGTCAAAAGAACAAAGAGCTAAAGGGATTTAATTTTTTTTTTGTAATAGATTCCTCTAATTGCCTTGCATGATTATTATCACAATAATAACTCTAATCTTTTATTTGCTCACATGTCTCAGTAGAAATAGCCAACCAGTTAAGGTTCCTTTAAAGTTTCTTTTGGAATAACAACCCTCCAGTTCATCTTAACCGAATAACTAATAATAAGGCCTCATTTCTTTAAACTCTTGTTTCTGGACAGATGTTTTATTCATAAGGATTTTAGCACATGGAAAGGAAGTTAACGTGGACTGGTTAAGATATTAATAATTGATTTAATAATTAAAATTGTAATGACCAAAGACCCCCAAATTATTTTATTTCTCCATATGTATTTTCTCAAGAGGCATTTCTGTGAAAGAAACAGCAAGGTAAGCTAGTTTCAAGAGTTTTTAATTGAATTGATTCAAGATCAACATAAAACCATGATGCTAAATACCTCCATAAATACATTTGACACTATCTTGGTGTTTTTGTTTTTTTAAAAGGATTTATTTATTTATTTATTTATTTATCCTCTCCCTCATTGTTTTGTACTTGCTGCCTGCTCTCTGTGTGTTCTTCTGTGTCTGCTTCTCTTCTCTTTAGGTGGCACTAGTAACTGATCCTGGGACCTTCCAGAGTGGGAGAGAGGCACTCAGTCTCTTGTGCCACCTCAACTCCCTGGTCTGCTGCATCTCTTATTGTCTCTCTTCTGTGTCTCTTTTTGTTGCATCATCTTGCTGTGACAGCTCTCCATGTAGGCCAGCACTCCGCATGGACCAGCTCACCATGTGAACCAACTTGCATTTCACCAGGAGGCCATGGGAAATGAACCTTGGACATCCTATATGGTAGACAGGAGCCCAATCACTTGAGCCACATCTGTTTCCCTGTCTTGGTGTTTTATGGGGACTCATAATGTATGAGGGATTCTTTCCCATGTGAAGAATCTTCCAAAGGACTCATTCACACATATTTACATGCACAGTTAAAATACCCAGAAGAGTTAAAAAGAACCACTTGAAAGACATTTTATTTCTTGTTAGGTATGTATGTATGTTTGTATATATGTATGTATGTATGTATGTATGTATTTAGAGACAACATCCTTCAATAGAGTGGCACATTCATTGCAATTCTCAAGTGCATCCAGAGGCATTGGCACTGAGCATGGACCATAGTTCACATTGTAGTTACACTCTCTTCCACACAATTCTGCAGGCTATGGGAAGATATATAATGGCATATATTTGTCATTGCAATGCCATTCAGGATGATTCCCAAGTCCCAAAAAACCCCCACATTACACCTGTCTTTCTCTCATTCTGCCCCCAGAGCATCAAGTGGCCACTGCCTCCACATCAATGCTGTAATTTCTTCCATTGCTAGAATCACAAGTCTATTGTAGAATGCCAGTAAGTCCATTCTAGTCCATAGTTCATTCACCAATCCTGTGGACTCTGGGATGGTGATGCCAACTTCATCTCTAATTCAGAGGGGTAATTCAATCCCATACAGCCAAAGGGTGGGGCTTTCTTGCTTGCTGTTGTTGGCTCTCTCATTTCCTAGGTATGGTGGTTGTCAATCCTCACCTCTTTGTTAGTTGTCCTGGGTGAGTCTAAGGAGCTGGAAAGTAGGTGTTGCAACTCCACTGAGGCTAAGCATCCAGCTGGCACATGGACAGCCCAAAGATTCAAGCCTCTTGGATGTATACCTACCAACTCCAGCACCAAGCATAGGTTCAAATAGAAGGGACAGATGAGCCATTTGTAGGGAAGCCATAACTGAGCCCAACTCTGTCACTCTCAGGAGCACAAACTCCAAAATAGAGCCCATTGTCAAGGCACCAAACTCCGGCACTATGTGCCTTGACCATAGTACCTGGGTGTCTCTAGAGCCCTCAGGAGCCCCACTATTTGAAGTAGTATCCACTTTGACTGTCTATGAGATCCTGCTGAGATGTGTATACATGTCATCTCTGGGATGACCTCCCAAATCACTTTTAAGTCTCTTAGCCAAATAAAATCATTTGTCTTTATCTTTTCCCCTTTTTATTTGAGGTCTTTTTCCAGTTGCATTGCTAGTTTGTACTTGGTAGTAATCCCACAATGCCAGGGAAGCTCATCCCTCTGAGTCCTGTCCCACACTGGGGGCTGAGTTTGGCTTAGAGAGAGGCCACATTTGAGCAACAAGCTGGCTCTCAGGAGGCAACACTTTGGCACCCCATAACATTAGTTTAAGTTTCAATTTCAAGAGCAAAGGCCCACAAGCATAGGTATCAATATCAAGGGCCCATCAATGAACCATCCTCTTTCACTAGTCATTGCTCCTGCACTTGGGGGACAGTTGATGCTACATTAGAAAACATGACAGAGCTCTCCAGGAAGGGAATTCAACATTCTCTATTATTGTGTGAATCTCCAACCACTGTGACAATGCCCTATGAGCATTTGAACACATTTATATACATTATATGTATGCCAAGGTAAACTTAATCCCACATATCCCCCCTCACTGACACCCCACACTAATGATCCTCCCCTGCCCCAGTTGTAACCCTTCTGTGATGTAAAGCTTCTTCAAAAATGAAGCAAAAAAAATAGCCAAATACAATTAATAGGAAAATGAAATAATAGTAGGTTTAAATATAAGAAATAAAATACATAAAAATTTAAAGAAAATTAAAAATAAAAATTAAAAATTGGGATATTAAAAAATAATGAAAAAAATTTTTTTTAATTTTTTGACATTTTGCCTTTCATCACTGTAATATCTGTTGTCCTGGATGTACAGTGACATTTTCTTCCATTTATTCCCCATTGTCTTACTTTTTTTCATTTTGTTTGCAAAGAAGTTTTAGGTCACACAAAAGTCACATACAGAATGCACGGTCTCCCATATGCTCAATATCCTCCCCCTTCCCCCCCTTATTGTATTAATACCTTTTTATATGTGGATGGTACATTTGTTACAACTGATATACCAATAGTGAAACATAGTTAGAACCATAGTCAATGGTTTACAATTTGGTTTATATTTTAGACCTTACACTTTTATAAATTTTGATGATATTTAACATGGCCTGTGTCCATCATTGCAAGAGCATGTAGAACCCTTCCATTGCCCACTAAATACCCCCTGTCCCATCTATTATATTCCTCCCTCCCCCTCTCCTCAGGGCCCATGGTGACCACCTGGCTTCACTCCTTGGATGACAAGAATCATAGTTACTTGCAACAACATTGAGGTCTTGACACACTGGTTTGTCCTCCCCTACTAAGAACCACTCTTGTTCTCAAGAGACTCCTGCTCCTCTGAGAACATATCAGTCCTACCCAGGATGGGAATCAAACACCTTTTCACTTATTATGTGGGTCTCCCCCACTGATACAACGTATTATGACAAAATGATCACTTTTACCCTCCCTAGAAGCCTGCCCCAGGTGTGCCCTGGCCTGAATGACCCCATCCAACACCCTAAACCAGTAACCCTTCCTTGTCATATTGCCATAAAAGTGTTACCAATTTTGTACTTTCAACAACATACCTGCCAATCCCTAGTGTTCACCAGGTCCATCCTCCAACCATCCCCCTAGTTCATGGAACATCCAACACACCCTCCCTGCTCTACCCACCTGTCAAGCCTGCACCACCCAAACCAGTAGCGTCACTACCCTCCTGTCATAACCCTTCAAAGCCCAACTACATACTTTCACCTTATCATAGATTACACCCATATAGGCATTGGCTCACAAACTTCTCCCTTTCTATTTCCTATAAATCTATCTTCCAGACAAGAGCTCTCTGAGTCTGCTCGATTTGCTTAATTCATATCAGTGAGGTCATGTAATATTTGTCCTTTAGGGCCTGGCTTGCTTCACTCAACATAAGGTCCTCAAGATTCATGCATGTTATCCTGTGTGTTGGCCCTGTATTCCTTCTTACAGCTGAGTAATATTCCATTGTATGTATGTACCACATTTTGTTTATCCATTCATCTGTGGATGGGCATTTGGGTTGATTCCAACTTTTGGCAATAGGGAATAATGCTTCTATGAATATTGGTGTGCATATACCTGTTCATGCCCTTGCTTTCAATTCTTCTGAGTATACACCCAGCAGTGGAATTGCTGGATCATATGACTGTTCTATAGATAGTTTTTTGAGGAACCACCAAACTGTCCTCCACAATGGCTGGACCATTCAATATTAACACCAGCAGTGGATGAGGGTTGCCATTCCTCCACATCCTCTCCAGCACTTGTAGTCCTCTGCTTTTTAATAGCCATCAGTCTAATGGGTGTAAGGTGGTATCTCATTGTAGTTTTGATTTGCATTTCCCTAATAGCTAGTGATGTCGAGCATCTTTTCATGTGACTTTTAGCCATTTGTATTTCTTCCTTGGAGAAGTGTCTTTTCAAGTCATTTGCCCATTTTTAAATGGTTGTTTGTCTTTATATTTTTGAGGTTTATGATTTCTTTATATTTGCAGGATATTAACCTCCTATCAGGTATATGGAAGACAAATATTTTCTCCCATTGAGTGGGCTGGCTTTATATTTTCTTGATAATGTCCTTTGAGGTGAAGAAGTTTTTAATTTTGAGGAGATCGCATTAATCTATTTTTTCTTTTGCTGCTCGTGCTTTGGGTGTGAAGTTCATGAAACCATTTCCTATTACAAGGTCCTGTAGATGCTTCCCCACATTATCTTCCAAGGTCTTTATGGTTTTGGTTCTTATATTTAGATCTTTGATCCATCTTGAGTTGATTTTTGTATAAGGTGTGAGATGATGTTCCTCTATCATTCTTTAGAATATGGATATCCAGTTCTCCAAGCACCACTTGTTGAAGAGGCCATTCTCTCCCAACTGAGTGGGCTTGGTGGCCTTGTCGAATATCAGAGGACTGTATATGTGAGGATGTATATCAGAAATCTCAATTCAGTTTCATTGGTCAGTAGGTCTACCCTTGTACCAATACCATGCAGTTTTGACCACTGTAGCTTTGTAATATGTTTTAAAGTCAGGTAGCATGATTCCTCCGATTTAATTTTTCTTTTTCAGTATGTCTTTGGATATTTAGGGCCTTTTGGACTTCCAAATACATTTCACAGTTCTTCCAATTCAGTAAAAGATGCTGTGTTGATTTTTATTAGGATTGCATTAAATCTGCAGATTAATTTGTGTACGATAACATCTTAATGATGTTTAATCTTCCTATCCATGAACACAGGATAGTCTTCCATTTATTTACGTCCTCTTTGATTTCATTTAACAGTGTTGAATAGATTTCTGTGAATAAGTCATTTACATCTTTAGTAAAATTTATTCCTAGGTTTTGATTCTTTCAGTCACTATTGTAAATGGTATTTTTTTCTTGATTTCCTCCTCAGATTGCTCATGATTGGTGTACAGAAATGCTACTAATTTTTGTGCATTGACCTTATAGCCTGTGACTTTATCGAACTCATTTATAAGTTCTAGTAGCTTTGTTGTAGTTTTCTCAGAACTTTCTGTGTATAGCATCATGTCATCTGCAAATAGTGAAATTTTTACTTCTTCCTTTCTAATCTGGATGCCTTTTATATCTTTTTCTTGCCTCAGTCCTTGAGCAAGTACTTCTAACACAATGTTAAATAAGAGTGGTTATAGTAGGCATCCTTTTCTTGTTCCCAATCTTGGAAAGCTTTTAGGATTTCTCCATTGAATATGATGTTAGCTATGAGTGGTTCATATATACCCTTTCTCATGTTCAGAAAGTTTCCTTCTATTCCTATTTTTTGCAGTGTTTTTATCAGGAAAGAGTGCTTTATTTATAGAATGTTCTTTCTGTATCTATAGAGATCATGTGTTTTTTTTTTCCTTCTTCTTTTGATCTGTTTATGTGGTGTATTACATTGATTTTCTTCTGTTGAACCTTTCTTGCATATCCGGGATGAGGCCCACATGGTCATGGTGTATAATTCATTTGAAGTGTTATTGAATATGATTAGCAAGTATTTTGTTGAGGATTTTAGCATCTAGTTTCATTAGAGAGATTGGTCTGTAATTTTCCTTTGTTATGGTGTCTTTGTTTGGCTTTGGTTTTAGGGTAATCTTGGCAACATAGAATAAGTTAAGCAATGTTCTTTCTACTTTTATTTTTTGGAAGATTTTAAGCATGATTGATGTTAATTTTTCCAGAATGTTTGGTAGAATTCCCCTGTGTAGCCTTCTGGTCCTGGACTCTTCTTAGTTGGGATGTTTTTGATAACTGATTCTCTCTCTTTACTTGTGATTGGTCTGTTGAGTTCATCAATTTCTTCATTTATCAATGTAGGCTGCTTGTAAATTTCTAGGAATTTGCCCATTTCCTCTAAATTATCCTTCTTGTTGACATATAATTTTTGAATGTATCCTCTCATAATACTCTTTATTTCTGTGGGGTCAGTGGTGATATCCCCTTCATCATTTCTTATTTTTTGTACTTGCATCTTCTCTCATTTTTCTTTGTTTGTCTAGCTAAGGGTTTGTCAATTTTATCAATTTTGTTGAAGAACCAGCTTTTGGTTTTGTTTATTTACAGTGCTTTCTTATTTTCTATTTCGTTTAGTTCTGCTCTAATCTTTAATTCCTTTTTTCCACTTCCTTTGGGGTTAGTTTGTTGTTGTTTTTCTAATTACTCTAGGTGTGCAGTAAGGTCTTTGATTTTAGCTCTTTCTTATTTTTTGATATGTGCATTTATGGCTATGAGTGGTTATTTGTGTAATCACTATGTTGTGCATTCATCACCACAAAAAATTTTAGAATAATTTCAGTACTCCACAAAGATAAACTCCACACCCCTAAGCAGTGACTTCTCAATCTCTCTATACTTGCCCAGCCTTACATAACCACTATGTAATTTTCATCTTTATAAATTGATTTATATTTACATTTTATATAAATGGTATCATGCAATATATAGTACTTTGTAGTCTGGTTTCTTTCACTTAATATAATGTGTTTTTTGGTCTGATATTAAAATCTTGTAACATAATATGTAATTGTTAAGTTTCAAATAGAAACAATATATATGCAATATTATTGCATCCTTGTCTTGGATGCAATATTATATATGCAATATTACCCATATAGATATTTCACATGAGGTTTTATTCTGCTATAGTCCCATGTTACATTTTTTAGCTTTACTTTTATTCCCCCCTAGATGGCTCCCTTCTCTGTTTGCTCGATTGTTTTTATTTGATGTTTGCACTTGTTTGCTCATTGTTTTTTGCTCAATGTTTGTCTATTTTTTCTTTAGGAAGCACTGGGAACTGAACCTGGGACCTCCCGTGTTGGAGGAGGGTGCTCAACTGCTTGAGGCTTATCCTCACCATGCTTATTTGTTTTTATTTAATTTATTGAAGTACATCACTCATACATAAACATACATAAACAATAAGTGTATAGTAATAGTTGTGAACTTATAAAACAAACATAAATAACATTATACAGGACTCTCACCCATCACCTTACCAACAATATCTAGCATTGTTATGAAACATTGTTAACTAATGATTAAAGAGCATTCTCAAAATATTACTACTAAACAAAATATCTTACATTTGGTATATTTTCCCCCAACCCAACCTAATATTACTATTATTAATAATATTTTATACATGAAAAATATAAACAAAAGCTGTATAGTAAAAGCTGTGAACTTAAAAAGCAAACATGCGTAACATCATATATGGGTCCCATTCATCAACCCACCAACAACACCTTGCATTTTTGTGAGACATTTACAAATAATGAAAGAATATAGTCAAAATCTTACTAAATATTGTCCTTATCTTACATTTGGTGTATTTTCCCCCAACTCACTCTATTATTTTTTTTTAAATAAAATTTTTATGACAGAAGTAGTATGCTTACAAAACAATCATGCAAATGTGCAGAATTCCTATAAAATCCCCCTCTGTCAACACACCAAACCACACCACACCGTGGTAGAAGATTTGTTACAGATTATGAGATAATATCATCAGACTATTACCAGATGCATGCGATACATTTAGCACACTTTTTCCATACTCCCCCATTATCAACACAGTACATCTTTGGCATAGATGCATGAATATTACATTATTACTGTTAATCACATTCCAAAAGTGATTCCAGTTGTATTTTCCCATGCTTCTTCACCTTCACACTACCATGCAGTTGTTATGTATCCTGCTCTAGCTCACAGAAGACACTCTTGCATCTGTACTATCAACCACAATTCTCATCTACCTCTGGGTTTTCTGTATTAGTCCCTAGATTATCCTCTAGCTTTATTTCAATTGGCATTTACATCCCTAGTCTACCCTTTTCAGCCACATTCTGATTGATAAACCAGCTGCTAGTATAATGAATTACCATCAACTCTATACATTTCCACACTTTTACAGTAAAGTTAATTAAAACTTCTACATACATTAAACATCAGTAGTCCATCTCAGTCCTCCTCTTATCTCCTTTAAGAATCTACCACCTACCATCAAGTCTTGAAGATATTTTCCTACATTTTCTTCTAGAAGCTTTATCATTCTTGCTTTCATATTTAGGTTTTTAATCCACTTTGAGTTAATTTTGTATAAGGTGTGAGATTGGGGTCCTTTTTCCTTCTTTTTTCTATGGATATCCAGTTCCTTCAGCACCATTTGTTGAATGGACTGTTCTGCCCAAGCTGAGTGGTTTGACAGGCTTGTCAAAAATCACTTGACCATAGATGTAAAGGTCTGTTTCTGAACCATCAATTTGGTTCCATTGGTGTATGTGTCTGTTTTTATATCAGTGCCATGCTTTTTTAACCATTGTAGCTAGGTACATTGTAGCTAGGTAATGTGATGTAAAGTCTGGAAGTGAGAGTCCTCCAACTTAACTTTTCTTTTTTAAGATGTTTTGGGATATTCAGAACCTCTTACCTTTCCAAATAAATTTGAAAACCCTGTTTTCCATTCATTTTTAAAATGCTGGTAGAATTTTTATCTGGATTGCATTGAATCTGTATATCAATTTGAGTAGAAGTGACATCTTAATCATATTTAGTCTTTTAATCTGTGAGCATGGAATGTTCTTCCAATTATTTAGTTCTTCTTTGATTTCTTTTACCAATGAGTTGTAGTTTTCTGAATTCAAGTGCTTTACATCATTGGCTAAGTTTATTCCAAAATATTTGGATTTTAACTGTCATATTTTAATTACTTTTGCTGGTATAATCTTTATTTCTAGACTCTCTTCCAAGCCTCTTTCTCCTGTCCTTTCTTTTTAGACTGTAGCATACCCTTTAATATTTCCTGCAAAGCTGGTCTCTCGGATATAAACTCTCTGTTTCTGTTTATCTGTGAATATTCTAAACTCACCCTCATTTTTGAAAGACAGTCTTTCCAGATATAAGATTCTTGGCTGGAAGTTATTCTCTTTCTGTATCTTAAATATATCATACCACTATCTTCTTGCCTCCATGGTTTTGCATGAGAAATCAGCACTTAATCTTCTTGGGTATCCCTTATATGTTATGCATTACTTTTCTCTTGTTGCTCTCAGAATTCTCTCTTTGTCTTTGGCATTTGACATTCTGTTTGGCATGTGTCTTGGAGTTGGTCTATTCATATTTATTCAGATGGGAGTATGTTGTGCTTCTGGGACATGGATATCTATGTCCTTCAACAGGTTTGGGAAATTTTCTTCCATTATTTCTTCTAATATTCCTTCTGCCCTTTTTCCCTTTTCTTCTCCTTCTGGGACACCCATGGCATATGTGTTTGCATATCTCTTGCTGTCATTTTGTTCCCTGAGACCTTCTTTATTTTTTCCATTCTTTTCTTCATCTGTTCTTTTGTATGTTCACTTTCAGAGGCCATTTCTTCAAGCTCACCAATCTTTTCTTCTGCCTCCTCAAATCTGCTATTATATGATTCCAGTGTATTTTTAATTTCATTTATTGCACTTTTCATTCCCATAAGATCTGTTATTTTTCTATGTATGCTTTCAAATTCTTCTTTGTGCTCATCCAATATATTTTTAATATTCTTAATCTCTTTAGCCATCTCATTGAATTTATTAAGATTTGTTTGAACATCTATGATTAGTTGTCTCAACTACTGCAGGCTCATCTTGTTCTTTTAACTGGGTCATATCTTCCTGTTTCTTGCTGTGAATTGTAATTTTTTGTTAGTGTTGGCATCTGGTCTCCTAGATGTATTTATTCTGGGTGAAGTTTCTCTTTTTAATTTAGGGTTTTATTGCCCTTTTGTCGGTTGCTGGTTGTATTAGGAGCCCAGGATGTAGTTAGTGCTGCAAGCTGTGTAGTCTCAAGCAGCTCTCATTGCTTCAGTGACCAATGAAGCATCTCAAACTTTCTCCTTTGCCAGAATTAGGGCAGAGCCACAGCTGTATGTAATAATCCAGGCTGTGTAGGCTTAGACTGTAGTTGCTCAGAGAGACTGATGAAGATTCACACATCTTTCTCCCCTCCCTGGGGTGGCGATGGAGCTGCATGC
>JAQZBX010084602.1:0-13240 GCA_029593785.1 Cabassous unicinctus | reverse complement strand
GGGGGGGGCCTCACCTATAGCCCTATGGTTCTTTGTGTTGTACCAATTCAATTGTAACAGACTTAGTCCTTGCTCCCTAAGACGGGGAAATCGCTGAACATGCAAATATGTGGTCAGCCACATCATAAAAACATTATACAAAGAGAGGGGAGAGAAGGAAAAGCAAACTTTTTGACCTGGATTTCAAGGTCTTCTGTAGTCCTTCCCTAATAAATCTTCTTTAAATTTTTATTTTTATCCCCCCCGCCCCCCACCATGGCTCCCTCATCTGTCAGCTCATCTTCTTTAGGAGGCACTGGGAACCAAACCTGGGACTTTCCATGTGGGAGGCGGCCACCCAACTGCTTAAGCCACATCCGCTCCCCACCCTAATATATCTTTATGGCTTCTCCCCTCACCCCATAAAGCCTTCTATCCTCTAGATCTGTGAGATTATTTGCTGTGCCAAACAAAATGTGCCTTGAGCACATAACCTTTAGTTAGCTCATCTAGTTACCTGGAGCATTCCTTAGAAGTATGGCTCATCCTTCAAGCTCCTGCTTACTGCCCCAAAGCCCTGAGGACTTCACAGCTTCCCCAGGTCAGAATTCATCCCTCCCCGACTCCTATGTTTAGCCCTCTTGTGGTCTGTCTTGTATTAGAGATTAGAGTTAATGTATCCTCTGTGGATAGGGACCAATTTCCCCAGCCCTAATTGTGTAGAGCTGGAAGAGGCAATGTGTGGATGAGGGGTATCCCCTTTATAGCAGTCTGCAGGCCGGATGAAGAGAGTCAGGTAGGAAGGAAGGCAGAAGTGTGCATGTGTGTGTGAACAACATGTGTGCACAAACAGGTTTTCCATATTTAAGAGTATAACATAGAGTCGATAAGTCACACCCCAAAATAGTTCCATTATTATGTGCTCATGGTACCCTGTATAGTCATTAAAATATATTAAAGGATTTAATAAGCTTATCAGTTTTTGGATTTTGACACAGTGCATCCCATAATATAAGGGTGGGCAGGCTGCCCTCAAAAGGAAATTAAAAAAAAAAGATATCTCCAGTGGCAAAAGCTCTGTTCCAGGACCCACAGATGTCAAAGCGCAAAGATAATCATTACTGCAAAGATAAACAGGAAAGAGGTAGTCTGCAGAGTGATTGCTTGTGTTTGGCAGTTGGTCCACAGTTCGGAGATCCAGGCCCCTTTTCTAGAATGAGCCACATCCTGCTGTTGGCTTCCTGATGCTTGATAGTCAAAAAAAACACTGATTCAGGACCCAGCCCCTGTTAGAAGGACAAGTTGGGTTGGGACTTTTCAGTTCCATGGGGCTCACGTTTGTCAATTGCCCAAACCTCAGCCTCTGCAGAGAGTGGGGAAAGGAGGGGACGAGGGCCTTTTCTTCTCAGTCCACCAGAACTGCCTCAGATTTTACGTCCTTGCCCCTCAGTTTAGAGTCCGCTGTTCAGAAACCTGTTAGTTTTACCCAAAAGTGCTCCTTTACCAGTGTTTTAGTCTGGGTCATTTGGGACAGAATGGAAATCCCTGCTGCAACATGGGTCCCCAAGCGGGTGGGGGTGGGACGGGGAGATCACAGGCTTGATAGGCAGCCATGCAGAGAGATTCCAGCTGCTCTGAGCTGGCAGAAAATGTATTCTGGAGCTGACAACAAATGAAGAACTCTCCGAAAATAACAGTGAAGACCCTGGATTCCTGAACATCTTGGTTTAAGTTGTCAAGTTGGTGTAAAACATAAAAGCATTTTATAGTCCTCTAATCTGCTCAGTGATCTGCACATTACTAATCTGGGAGTTAAAACAAAATAAACAATAAAACCCATGGGGAGCCAGTGCTCATCCTTCCACTTAGGCATTGAGAACTCACAGGGGCCCATGGCATGTTCACACCTTTGGCAAAATGGCTTGGTGCCTGAATGAAGAATGTAATCTGGGAGAAATCAAAGATGCAAATTAGCTGGGATCTTGTTGCAGCATTTTATAGAGGGATAGTGACTCTCAACCTCCACCACATATTTGAATCATCTGGGGAGCTTTAAAAAATATTGGTGCCTGGGTCCCAGCCCAGAGAATTTGATTTAATTGTTCTGGGGTACAGCTTGGGCATTGGGGTTTTTAAAGCTCCCTAGGTGATTCCAGTGTGCAGCCAAGGTTGGGAACCGGGGATAAAAGAAGGGGTGGGAATATGTTTGCAGCTGGGGGCAGAAAGGAATCAAATAACTTTCTATTATGTTCTGAAATTATTTTGACTAAAAGGAGCTTTTTTTTTACTCTTTCTGAGCACCCTGGCAGGAGGCACATTTTTAACCTAAAAGTAAGATGTGAACCTTTCAAGGACAAGGTCTGGGTTTTTTGTTGTTGTTGAATAGACTGAAGTGAGTATTTTTGCTCTTTCAAGAGAACGGCTTCATGCAATACCATTTTTCCCTCTAGCATATACACTGGTGAGATGAATATGTTCCTCGGTGTGTACTAGGGAAGTATGTGTATAGCACTTTATAGGGTGAGTTGAGAATCGAGTCAGATGAAGGATTCATACCCATAACAAGTGCTCTGTGTTTCTTTAACACTGAAAAGAAAAACTTTTTTCTGAACTTGAAGGGCAAGTTCTATAAAGCCATTTAGACTTCTCCCAGTTCCTGGGTTGTGTCACAGATAGCTCTCCACAGACAAAAAGTAGTTCAAGCTTTCTTCAGGAAAGGAGAAATAAGGGGATTTAGAATATATCAGTACTCTCACCCTTTTTTGGATGTGTATATAAAATTATTTACTTACTTGTACAATGGTTATAGCTACAGTCTTTTTATGAGTCACAGAACACCCCAAATTAGCACAAGGGTTAACAGAATCCAAACTCCTCTAAGTTTCAATGAGCAACTTTGCATTAACTGAAGAGTTGTAAGGCTCATTTCTCTACATATTTGTTTCTCTTTCTATTTTCTCCTGATAGCCTCAGAACTGCATAAGAATTTTTATAAATATATATGGTTATATGTATTTATATTCCTACTTTTACAGTGTCTATTTCAGACCTTCCTAACTGGAACACTAGCGTGAATGTTGGTGTTTAAAATAAGTACCACTTTCCTGCTCCCTCAGAGTCAGCTCATAAATCTCCCCAGTCGCAGGCACCTTTCTTGCCACTCGGAGCTCCAAGCCTCTGCAGCTTGTTTGTCTTTCCTCTGAGGGGCTCTGAATGGCCTTTCAAAAGGGCTGCAGATGGTGTGGCTGTATCTGCACCAGCAGGCCTTTTCCTCCAGGTAAAAGAAGTCTCCATTCTAAGCCTTGCTTTTTAAAAAGAATCTTCTTTTTTTTCCCCTGGTATTTTAAATCCAGTTCTTGAAGGCCGGCACGGGTTAAACAGGTATCCTTATTCACGCTTGGCTTGAACATCACAATTATCTACGCTCCTTACTTTCACCGTACATCAAAACAAATTCCAAATGGAGCCAAGAGATGAATATAAAAATGAAACAAAAAAGAAACTAGAAGAAAGTAAAGATGCATATTTTTCTGATTTCAGAAAGATAAATACATACACATGTAAGTGGAATGGAGGAAAATACAAAGCAAAATACAAATTGATTTAACTATATAAAAGGGGTCACTTCTGTGTGTCAAGATAATACCTAAAAAGTGAAATATTTGAAAAAATAGCAAATAAAATACTGGAGAAAATATTTTCAACACATATGATAGATAGCAATGGGGAAATCTCCTTACAGTAGAGAAAACTTACAAATCATTAAGAAAATAGAGGAACACCCAAATAGAAAAATGAGCAAAGGACACAGAAGATTCATAAAAGGAATACAAATGGCTAACAGACATGGAAAATCTTTAACCTCACTAATAATCAACTAAAAGAATACAACTTAAAATAAAAACTATTTTTCACTATGAGGTTATGATTTTAAAATGTTACTGTTCTGTGTTGGTGAGGCAAATTATAATAACAAAAGGTTCACATTTTCTACTCTTTCTCAGACATCTTCAACTCAGGTTGTCTGAAGTAAGAAAACTGAACAATCATATGTGACAAAGTCCTCTAACCCAATGCATTCCAGAGTGAACAGGATAGTGAGCAACCTGGAAACCAGGTTACCTGAAGAATGAGTGAAGGAGCTGAGAGTGATTAGCTGAGACACCAGAACTCTACGGGGCGACGTTGAAAAAATGTTATAAAGAAGAAGGTGTATAGTCTGCTTAATTTTTCTAAGGCAAAAGTGGAAATGAAAAAAAAAAAGCCTTTGGTTTTAGTCCTGGAGTAGGCCAAGTCATGAGATAAGCTGCCCCATCTGGCTGAAAGGCTTTTTGACAGGGACATTATGGAAGAAACTTCTTAACCTCTAAGAGTCATTCAGACTTTTTACTCTATAAAGCCATCTTTTAGTATCTGTAGAACTTTCAGGGCATGGTTTAATGTAAAAAGAACTAATCGAAATGATCCAAGAAAAACAGAGATAATGGAAGTCTGCAATGATACATCTGGCTGATCAGAGTTTAAAAAAAAATCCAGGTGCCAACTAATATTAGCAGTATAGATCTTAAACACTTAGGTGTCTTGAGTCTGCTGGGATAAATGGAGTAATGGCCCTTAGGTCTCAGAAAACAGGTCTTCAGATTTTGAGTGTGGGGGTGAGAAGTCTTGGCATAAAATGCTTGGGTTAAGATTTTCCCCTAAAGCTGTGTTGACAAGGTCTTTCTGTATCTGGAAACTAAAATTGGTACTTCCAGTTATCATTCTAAGGAGTTGTGGTGGGTCAGGTGGTAGCCAGTTCAGCCCTCAGGACTTTGCACCTTAGCCAAGCTCTGAATCCAGAGAGGAAGTATCATAATGCAGTCTGTTCCAACAGGGTCATGAAGATATTTTTAAAGTCTTAGCACCTGGGAGTTAACCAGAGTATTTTCAGAACCATTCAGTTTGGCTAACATCAAATGACACCTCTCCAAAGGCATGCAGTTAGATGCCAGTGCTTTTCTTTGATATAGGGTTTAATGAGGGTGAAGTCAAATCCCAAGTTATATCCCAGAGAGATGGGAAAACGAGCAGTATGTGGAAAAAGAGAAAAAAAGATGTTCATTACTTCACAGATTAGGCAATAAGATTCTTGGTTCATAGGAGCCTTGAGATTCTTGAAGCTAAGGTCATGGAGAGGCACATAGAGATATTAAAGTTAGACATTTAATATGGAACCCATTAGCCCCAAAGCAGAAATACTCTACATCTCTATTATGGCATCACCTACAGGCTGCTTCCTGTTGTTGTTTGTTTCTAACAATAGAGATGAGCTCTTGAGGGCAGACAGCTCAGAGACTCCCTCCCCACCCTCAAACATCTCCCATTAAATAGCTCCGAAGGCCAGATGATGGCATGGCCTAGCATTAGGAAGTAAAGATCATTGGCCATTCTGGTCTAAGCATTCATATTGAATGTTGCGTTCAGATTTCCCTCCCTAATTTTCTACTATGAAATTCCTGAGTTCTTAAGAGTTTTAAGACCACAATTCACTTAAAATTTTAGTCAGATTAATTTCCACTTCAGAAGAGACTGCTGAAGAGAAAGAAGTTATATCTGTTAAAAAGTAGGATCTCAATAAAAGTTGATAAACGGTTGAAGGAATAATTTGCCAGTCTCCTTGGGAAGTCTCCCCTGTTGGCATCTTTCCCTGAGAAATACACCCTTGAGGGTGGGATCCATTAGGTGAAGGGATGCTGGCAGTGCCTGTGGGTATGGGATCAGAATATAAAATACTGATAATGATTTTTATAGACCACAAATTAAACCAATTTACAGTTACTCCTGGTAATTAATAACCCCCACATTTGAAAAGAGCATAGAAGAAGTAGAAGGCTATTCCCAAATTTGGTCAAGAACAACATTTGCTTTTAATAAATTCTGTGATGGGAGACAGTCTTAGAAGCAGCTCAGAGGAGGCGGGTGTGGCTCAATCGATAGAGCACCCGTTTACCATATGGGAGGCCCCGGGTTTGCTTCCCGGGGCCTCCTTGTGAAGGCAGGCCAGCCCGCGCGGCGCGGTGGGCTGATGCAGCAGGACCTCACAGCAAGGGGGAGATAAGCAGACACAGAGAAGACACAGCGAATGGACACAGCAAACACAAGCAGCAAGGCGGGGATGAATAAATAAATAAATAAATCTTTAAAAAAAAACAAAACAAAACTCAGAAGAACTTTTAAGAAAGGTCTAAAATTAGGGATTGTGAAGATAAGTTAATGGAACTGGGGTGAGTTGGTTTGATGGAGAGAATACTTTTGGGTAACCCAATATTCTTCAAATGTATTCATTATATAAAGAGCCTGAGATGAAATAAACCCAGACAGTAATAAGAGTTCAGTTATTCATACAGTATATTTGTCAATTATAATTTTATAATAATTGACTGAGGGGGCAGCACCATGGTGAAGAAAGTGTCCTGGATTAGGAGGAAGGAGAAGTGGAGGTTAGGTACCAGATGTCTTCTACAGTCTGTCTGAGGGCAGGTGAATGAACCAGATCACCTCAGAATATTATTCTACACCAGGATTCTTAGCATTTGCTGATTCCCTCAGGTCAGTGTGTCAGAATGGAACACCCAATGTGATGAAAATGGTTTCCTCTTTTCTAATTTTTGGATGGTTTTCCCTCCAAATGGAATCAAACAAGACACATAGGAGAGAACATTGAGATTTGACCAAGCACCTGTTCCTGGTTTGACTTTTCTCTGAAAAAGTGAGTGCTCTTGCTTTCTGATGTAAGTTGACTTGTTTGGGCCAACTTCATGTTGCTGTCTGTTTTTTTTTGAAAGGTCTTATAGATATTTCTCATGTAGAATGGATTCCCTGGAGGACAGTGTTGATTTGTGATCACATGAGACAGTAGGGCAGAATTGCTCCTTTGTAGATGGTAGAGCTGCTCCAAAGGTGCTCTTCTCCTAGACTTACCAGAATGGGAACTATTATCTTGGGAATGAATGGAGTAATCTTCCTCCCAAGAAGAGGAGAAACCAGAGAACATAACAGGGGAGGGACTAACAGCTGAGTGTCTTCTGGAAAAAAAACTGGTCAGATGTTATCACCTCTCCCACTTTCAGCATAGAATCTGTGTGGCCTTTCAGAGGCTGGAAGACTCTACTTTACTGGTGAACACAGAGACTACAGGCTCCAAGAGAGAAGTGGAGTTGGGGAAAAGGGAAATAAGAGGAAAATAATAGAGATTTAGAGTTCAATGGGAAACCGTGATCTTTTACCTTAACCACCCATTGAGCAAGGGATTCTAGAGCCCTCAAAGATGGCTGATCATGCTGTGACTAATGGGCTGCCTCGTGAGAAAACCTATCTTGCCCTTAGTCAGGCCAGGCAAGCCTTTAGGAACGAGCTCAAGTTGAGGTGAAATCTCTCTCTTTTAAGTTCTATGCCCTGGTTTTCTGTCATTTTGGATTAATCTTGGTCAAATCTTTTTTCTCTCACTTGGAGCCCTCTGAATAGTGGAAGAAAGTCCCCATGACTTATCTTACTTTTCTTCCCTGAACAAACTCTCCCCATTTCCGTCAGTCATTTCTTAAAGAATATGTATTCCAGACCCAGAATGTCCTTCTCTTGGATACATTGAGGTTTTCTAAGTTTGCCTTTTCCTCTCTTCTAGGGTATAGGGTCCCACCTTTTGTCTGGTTCCTAGAATGAGAATAATCTTTTATATAAGGAGCTGAGACTTGAGTAGTGGATCTTATGATTGGTTCACTCACTGTCATGGGAAACAGGAAACTTCTTTGTGAACTTGGATTCCTAGGCCACGCTTGATTAGGGGCCCCCAGTGTGTTTCTTGTGCAATACCTGACCTACCTTAGACCTGAGTTCACATGGTATCTGAGTATGGAGATACCCTTTTAGAGATTTCAAATCTTCCCAGCCGTGATGGCAATTCTTAGAGAATGAGAATTACCATGCTCCCAACCAATCAGAAAGTTTGCTGGCATCACCCTACCCCTGAGACCACAGGCCACATGCCCATCTGTTGGCTTGAACAAGGTACTTATATGCTTTATATCCTTTTCCTGGTTCCTCCAAATAGAAACGATTATAGATTCCCCTGCTCCCAGAGCTTTCCATGCCTATTCTGAGCTAATATGGCTTCAGGTTGCAGACTGAGAACACAGAGTCTGGGCCCAGAGCCTTATAAAAGAGAGAAAGAGACACCAAAGTCTAGAATCACTTCCTAGCATTTCCCTTCATTCTTTTCTGCATGGTCTACTGTACCCAAACCACACCCTTCCTGTGAGACCCCCATCCCAGAACCTCTTGCTTTTATTTAGTAGTTACTGAGCAGAGGCGCTGGATGCTTCAACTGAGCTGTGTACCTGACAGAGTCCCTGCATGGCAGCTTAGCATCTAAGATAGCACAGCACAGGGCCAGAGTCACTGAAGTCTAGAACAAGAGAGGTGTGCAATTAGCAGTAGTTAACAGGAGAGGAACAGATTCAGAGGAGTGAAGGGACCAAAGGTACACAGTGAATTAGTGGCAGGATTAGAGTTGTAATTCAGTTCTCATGACTTCCAGTCCAAAACTCTAATGCAACATATGGAAAATCATATGTGTGTGTCTGTATTTATATATGTACGTGTATGTTTGAGTGTATGAAATTTACATTTGTAGAAGGCTTTCTTTCACCTCTATGCTCTAATTTGATTCTCATAATAACTCCATTTGACAGGCAAGGAAATTCAGGTTTAGCTCACACAAAAAAATGGTAGCAATTGGATTCACATTCAGGCCTTCTGACTCCAGCTCCACTGTACTTCCTGTGCTGTGCCATCTTGGACTCTAAGCTACCAGGCAGGGACTCTGTTAGGTATACACTCAGTTGCAACATCCAGCTGTACTTCCAATTGCATGACATTATCCCTGACTCCATCTCAGTAGGTTTTACCAAATCTTTCTTCAGGACCACTGTGGAATGAAATTCTCTTTGTTTCTGTCCCTCTCATACATTCTCAAAAAAGCTGTAACACAACTCCTCACCAATATGGTGACAAGGTAAGGTATAGGACAGCATATGGAAACATACAGCCTAACAAAAGGTGGTGACAGTCACATCAGTCACTCTTAAGGACTGGGCCAAGGTGTGGCTGGGTTCACATATCAGCGGAGCAGTCCTGGAGGCAGGGACATAGAGCTGAGATAAATAGGCTTGAAGGCCTGTGCCTGTGGCTGGTGGGAAGACAAATTCATGAAAATGATGCCACCCTCTAACTACCATCTCATGTTTCATGGTTTTGCTTTTACGTCATTCTTATCCTGTCATTTTTATCATAATCTTCACAAATGTCATGTTAATATAGTATCTTAAAAATCTGACAAGATTCCACTTTTGAAGAACACGCTTAGGAGAGCAATTGTTTCCCTCCTCTTCCCCAACTAGGGTTCTGAGTTGAGGAAAAGGAAGGCACTGGACAGTTAGGATCATCTACTATGTGTCAGGAAGTTTACATGAATTATCTCCTTTCTCCTGTCCTAGTGAGAGGTTTTACAGATGAGCAAACTGAGCCTCACAGAGATTATTTAACTTGCCCAAGGACAGACAACCAGCAAGTGGCAGAGCAGGGATTGACAGCTAGGCCTGTTAGACTAAAGCATTTGGCCAATTCCCTCCACAGGGGGACACAGCTTTCCTGACACTGGGTAGGTCAGCTGGCTCAACCATAAGCTTTTCTGTTCCAGAGGATGCCAGCTTGTCACAGTTACTGCTGAGGAGTAGCACCACTACCAGAAATGGATTTGCAGATCATTGCTGAATGGTAGCAGCAAGAAACTTAAACCCACTTATGAGCCTCAGAAAATTACACCTAGGATGAGAATTTTAGAGCTGGAAGGGACCTTACCAATTATAGAGCAACATTTGAATTCTGCAGATGAGGAAACTGAGGCCAAGGGAAGTTAAGCATTTGCCTAAGCCATACAATCAGTTAGTGGGGAAGTTGAGACCAGAACCGGGTCTGCTGCTTAGGATGAGGACCAGGAATTGAGCACACTGGTCATGAACTACTGGGAACTGGAAAAAGCACATATATAAGCAGATTGAGAAGAAAGGAAAGTAGAAGTAATGCACATGTAGGCAGAAAAAAGGGGCAGTATTTGAACCAAGACTGAAAATACATATCTAGGGTGGCCTAAAGAGACTCAATAAGTGACTTCCCAGATTGTATTTTGTTTCCATTGCACATAGAGTTGGAAGCCAAATGCAAGCCACCAAGGTTGCAGTGAAACAGCAAACAATTATAGCACAAATATTTGTGGGCAGCTGTGGGAGTGCAAGCCACCTGCTCTAAGTTTACAGCTTTGTTAAACTTGGTAAACATGAAAAATGGAATGGGAATGCCCCCAGTCTGTACAGCATTCCATGCCCTTCCTGGGAGGCCTCGCTCGGGGAACTGGGCTGGCCTTGCCCTTGACCAGACCCTTCTCGCTGTAGCCTAGAGCTGCTTTCTGTTGACAGAGCTCTGTTGTCAATAATCTCTAGTAGAGACTGAGGGAGATGGGGAGGATCACAGAATCATATGTTTATGGAGTTTGAAGGAACCACAGAGCCCCTAGAATATAACTTCTCTTTTCATGTTCAGATGAGGAAACTGAGAACCAGAGAGCTGATATATCCAAAGTTGTCTAGTGAGGGGCAGAATTGACTTGATCTCTGAAGTTCTGACCTGTAGTCCAGTGCTTGCTTGCTTTTTTTTTTTTTCTTTCTAAATCCCAGTAGGTTTGTAGATGATGACAAACAGAGGGTCATAGCATTACAGAGTGTTGGTACTGGAAGGGTCATGGTTCTCAACTTGAGTGTTTTGGATTGTTACAAAGTCGAGGGGACACCATTGGCATTTAGTGAACAAGGCCATTGGCGCTAAACAGCTTGAAATGTGCAGGGTAATCCTAAATAATGAAGAACTGTCTTGCCCAAATACCAAGTATGTCCCTGTTAAGAAATATTTTGTCTACCATTTCACTTTACATTTGAGGGATCCAAAGCCAGGGCTAGGGAGGGGTTTGACCAGGGTCCTGGTCCCAGAAGGAGTCAGCAGTCCTCTGACTGCAGACCATTGTTGGTGCCACTCCATCCCACTAAGCCCCTGAGTGAATTAGGAGCACGTTTGATGTATTCAGCAGAGAAGTGACCCTAGCTCCCTCCCCCTCAACTCCCACTGCACTTACTCTGGCAGCTGTTTACAGGGCAGCACTTACTTGGACTTCAGGCCCTCCTGTCCATAGGGCTGCAGCAGGTACTGGTGCACCAGCTTGTCCCTGAGAGTTCCAGCCAGTTTGATTTTCTTTCGTGATCGGTGCAGGTTGATGATAAAAAGGGTAATGGATCCACGAACATAGTTGTGGCTGAGATCCAGAGAGAGTGACATGAAAAAGATGGAAGCAAAGTGGTCAGTGAGATGCTCCTAAATAATTTATAGGCAGATTGCATGAAACAGGACTATGCCAGAAAAGGACACTTATTTTATGGTTCTTGGCCACCACAGACCTTCACAGACAGGAAGGCCTTTTATTGTGGTTTCCTGTAAAGAATATACCCAGTTCCCACCACACTTCTTGTGCTTTTGTTTAAATTTATTGTAATGATTTTAGAACACACAACTATATATATTTTTTCTGAATATGGAAGTAAATCATACTGATGACAAAGGGAAAAAAGGAAAAAACATGGAAAGACACAAAGCAGAAAAGGAAAATTCTCCATAATTCTAGTATCTTGAGATAGCCACTGATAACATTTTGGTAAACATCCTTCCTTCCAGTAGTTTTTAGTTTATTAATTTGACAAATATTTGTTAAGTACTTTGACATACACATACATATTACTCAGTTTTTACATTAGGATCACACTGTTGGCACAGCTTTTTTCACTCAATAAACATCTTAAACATGTTCTCATGTTACTAAATATTCTTCCACTTGTAGAAGAATGCTAAATGGTACAGAGAAATGTTCCATAATTTATTTAACTAATCCACTACTTTTGGGAACTAGTGTTTTCAGATTTTTCCATTATAAATTATGTGGTGAAGGACATCAGTGTACCTAAATTTTGTATACATCATGATTATTTCTGATGAATGCAGTCCTAGAAGTTGGAATCACTGGTCAGACAGAATGCACATTGTATTATTTCTCACCAAATTTTCTGGTTCATTCCCAATGGTGCCCCTACTTGTGGGAAGATTTTGTATCCCTGCTCTATTGTACACGACTTGCTCCGGCCAATGAAATGTGGATGGACATGTTAAGCCCCTGTGCTGAAGATTTAAGAGTGAGCCCATGTTTTTCCCTCTCTCTTTCCCTCTGCTAGGAGACTGACCACGTTCTTGATAGAGGCAACTCTGGGTCCTGGAATGAAGATGACATAGACAGAGCTACAGCTAAGCCATGATGGATAGGTAGTGTGAACAAGAAATACATTTTCTTACTGAAAGCCATGGAGACCTGGGGTCCTTTCTTATCACAGCATAACCTTGCCTTCCTGACTGATACACACTTATTTTAAATAATTAATTTATTTTAAAAATTGTGGTAAAATATACACGACATAAAATCATTTTAACTTGATACATACTTTTTGATAAATATTAACTTTCCAAAAAAGCTTGTATTGGTTTTCTCCCACCAGCTATGTATGTGTCCTTTTCCTCATACCATTAAGAACACTGGGTATTAAACTTTCAATTTCAGCGTGAGAGGTGGAAATGGGATTTCAATGTATTAATTTGTATTTTTTAAATTCACATTGAGGTTCAGCATTTTTTCATTTGCCTGTTTGTCATTTTCATTTTTTCTTTCGTGAACTGCCTGTTCATGTCCTTTGCCCATTTTTCTGTTGATCTGTAAAAACTATTAAAGATAGCAATCTTTTGTCTGCATGTATAGTGCAACATTTTGGCCAGTTTTCTTTGACCATTTCAATTTGTTTACATTGTTTGCTCATGTATAAGGTTAAAAATTTTTATGTAGTGAAATTTATTTAGCTTCTTTTTGATTTCTGCTTTTGATGTTTTACCTACCCCAAGATTATAAAACTATTCACTATTTTGGAACCTTTCTAAACCAGCAAAAAATGTTCAGAAGGCTGGAAGAACTATATGCCCATATGCAAGAGCTTTTCAGCATGCATCAACAAATCTATAATGATTTCCTTCTCTTTCTCAGGAAGAAAAAAAGACTTTGTTTCTACGGGGTCCCTTAGGGCCCCAT
>JAQZBX010084601.1:0-13235 GCA_029593785.1 Cabassous unicinctus | reverse complement strand
ACAATTAAAGGACAAAAAGAGAAATAAAAACAACATATGACATACATAAACCCAAAGAAAATATGGCTAACATAAGTAATTCCTTGAAAGTGATAACACTGGAGATTGGTGAATTAAAATCTCAAGTCAGGAGACACAGATTGGCAGAATGGAGAAGGAAATGTGACTGATCTATATGTTGTCTAAAAGAAACCCACCTTAGACCCAGGGACAAAAGGAGGGTGAAAGTAAATGGCTGGAAAACAATCTTACAAGCAAACAAGAATCAAAAACGGGCAGGAGTAGCTATACTAATATCAGACAAAATAGACTTTAAATGCAAAACTATTATGAGAGACAAAGACACTATATATTAGTGAAAGGGGTATTCTTTCCAGAAGAAAGAACAATCATAAACATTTATGCACCTAAAGGGTTGCCTCACAATACATGATGCAAACACTGTAAAAACTAAGTGGAGAAACAGATGTCTCTAGAATTATAGTGGGGGACTTTACTACACTATTATACCATTAGACAGAATATCTCAACAAAGAATAAAGAAACAAAGACTTTGATTAATACACTAAAGGATCTAGCTTTAATAGATATATACAGAACATTACACAGAAATACAATGAGATATACAGTCTTCTCGAGAGCACATGGATCATAGTTCAAGTTAAACCACATGCTAGGCCACAGAAAAAATCTCAATGAATTCAGAAAGATTGAAATTATAAAAAAGTAATTTCTCTGACCACATTGGGATGAAATTGGAAATCAGTAAGTGCCAGAGAACCAGATTAGCAGAAAGATAGCCTCTATGAACACTGGTGTGCAAATAAATGTTTGGATCTCTGCTTTCAGTTCTTCTGTGTATATTCCTATTAGCAGGGTTGCCAGATCATAAAGAAATGCTATAGTTAGCTAGTTGAGAAACTGCCATCTGTCTTCTTTAGTGGCTGCAGCATTTTACTTTTCCACCAGAAAAAGTTGAGTGTTCTTATTTCTCCATTTCCTCTCCAGCACTTTTAGTTTTCAGTTTTGTATTTTTTTTAATACTGGCCTTTCTACTATGTGAGAAATTAATTTTCATTGTGTTTTTTGTTGTTGTTGTTTCTTTTTAAGGTACTGGACTGGGTGAGTCCTATCTGTTCCCCTGAGTTGTTTTTTCTATTTGTTTTGCATGTGTTGTTTTAAATTTGTTTTTAGGAGGCACCAAGAACTGAACTTGGGACCTCACATGTGGGAAGCGGTTGCTCAACCACTTGAGCCATATCCACGACCCTTATTGGTTTTTTTTTTTAACAAATCAATTTTATTGATAAATATTACTAAAGCATACAATTTAGCCAAGTATACAATAAATGGTATTTGGTATAATCACAAAGCTGTATGTTCACCATTTCAATAATTATTAAAGTATGTTCATTATTTCAATAGTAATAATAATAATTATAAAAACAGACAAACAAGAAATTTCCTCATCTTTCTATCTGTTTCCCCTGCTATACGTAGCTGCTATTTCTGGCTATTCTTACACAATTATTTGTTTATTAAGCACTTTTATTGAGATATAATCACATACCAGATTATCTATCCAAAATGTATAATCAGTGGCTCTTAGTATAATCACAATGTTGTATATTCATCATCTCAAAATTTTTAAATCAATTTCATTACTCAAAAAAAAAAAATGACTCCACACCACTTAGCATTGTTTCCTCTGCCCTACATAACCACTAATCTAATTTCATCCTTATAAGTTGATTTGTATTTACATTTTATATAAATGGAATCATACAATATTTAGTATTTTGTGTCTGGTCTCCTTCACTTAGTATAATGGGTTTTTATTTTCTCTGATGTTAACATTTTGTACTATTCACATGCATTTGTTCAGCTTCAAAGAAAAATGGTCTTACATATAAAATTTTACCCATATTCATATTTCACTTAATATATTTATATTCCCAATTATATATTTAGTTCATAATAGGGCAATCATACAGTGTTTGTCCTTTTGTATCTGGCTTCTTTCACTCAACATAATGTCCTTTAGGTTCATCCATGTTGTCATATGGTTCATGAGTTCATTTCTTCTTAATTCTGCATAATATTCCATCATGTTTATAATCCACAATTTGTTTATCCATTCATCAGTTGATGGGCACCTGAGTATTTTACAACTTTTGGTTTTGTGAAAACACTGCTATTAACATTGGTGTGCAGATGTCTGATTGTGTCACTGCTCTCAGTTATTCTGGATATATACATAGCAATAGTATTGCTGGGACCCATTGTAAGTCTATATTCAACTCCCTTAGGAACTGCCAAACAGTCCTCCACAGTGGCTGTACCATTGTATATTCCCATCAACAGTGAATAAGCATTCCTATCGCTCCACATACTCTCCAACATCTAAAGTTTTCTGACTTTTTATTGGCATCCAGTCTAATAGGTGTGAAATGGTATATCAATGTTGTTTTGATTTGCATTTCCCTAATTGTGAGTGCTGAACAATTTTTCATGTGTTGCTTGGCCAATTTTAATTCTTCTTTGGACAGTTGTTTTTTCTAGTCTTTTGTCCATTTTTTAATCAGATAGTTTGTTCTGTTATTGTTGAGTTTTATGATCTCCTTATAAATCATGGACATTAAACCCTTATCAGATACGTGATTGCCAAATATTTTCTTCCATTGAGTCAGCTGCCTTTTCACCCTTTTGTTGAAGTCCTTTGAGGTGCAAAAGTGTTGAATTTTGAGGAGGTCCCATTTATCTATTATTTCTTTTGTTGCTCCAGATTTGGTTGTAAGGTTTAAGAAACTACCGCCAACCAAAAGATCATGAAGATCTTTTCTGATATTTTCTTCTATGAGTTTTATGCTTGTTGTTTTTATATTTAGGTCCTTGATCCATTTTGAGTTAATTTTTGTATAAGGCGTGAGATGGGGTGTTCTTTCTTTTGGATATGGGTATCCAGTTCTCTCAACACCTTTTCTTGAATTGACTACTCTAGCCCAGCTGGGTAAGCTGAATAGCCTTGTCAAAAATCATTTGACTGTGGATATGAGGGTCCAATTCTGAGTTCTCGATTCTTTTCCATTTATCAATCTGTTTGACATTATGCCAGTATCATGCTGGGTTTTTGTTGTTGTTGTTGTTGTTTTACCAGTGTAGCTAAATAACATGCTTCAATGTCAGAAAGTGAGAGTCCTCCAACTATCTTCTTTTTAAAGATATTTTTGGCTCTTTGGGGCCCTTTTTACCCTTCCAAATAAATTTGGTTATTCGTTTTTTGATTTCTGCAGAAAAGGCTGTTGGTATTTTTATTGGGATTATATTGAGTCTGTAAATTAGTTTGGGTACAATTGACATCTTTATTATATTTAGTCTTCCAATCCCTGAACACAGAATGTCCTTCCATTTATTTAAGTCTTCTTCAGTTTCTTTTAGCATTGTTTTGTAGTTTTCTGAATACAGGTCCTTTATGTCCTTGGTTAAGTTTAATCCTAAATATTTGATTGTTTTACTAGCTATTATAAATGGAATTTTTTCTGATTTCCTCCTCAGATTGCACATCAATAATGTATAGAAATGCTATTGATTATTGCATATTAATCTTGTATTCCACCACTTTGGTGAAGTTGTCTATTAATTCCAGTAGCTTTGTTGTGGACCTTTCAGGATCCTCTAGATATAGGATCATGTAATCTGTGAATAGTGAAATGTTTACTTCTTACTTTCCTATTTGGGTGTGTTTTGTTTCTTTGTCTACCCTAATTGCTCTAGTAGAACTTTTAGCACTATATTGAATAATAATGGTGACAGTGGGCATTCATTTCTTCTTCCTGATCTCAGTGGGAAAGCTTTCATTCTTTCAATACCAGCAGTAGGTTTTTCATATATGCACTTTAACATATTGAGAAAATGACCTTCTATTCCTATCTTTTGGAGTTTTTTTTTGTTTGTTTGTTTGTTTTTATCAAGAAAGGATGCTGTATTTTATCAAATGCATTTTCTGCAACAATTGAGAGGACCATGCAATTTTTCTTCTAACTTACCAATGTGGTTTATTAAATTAATTGATTTTCTTTTGTTGATCCACCCTTGCATATCTGTGATAAAGCCCACTTGATTGTGTTGTATAATTCTTTTAATGTGCATTTGAACTGTGGTTGAAAATATTTTGTTGAGGATTTTTGTATCTATATTTATTCAGAATACTGGTCTGTAATTCCTATTTGTGGTTTTGATGTGCATTTCCATAATAGCTAGTCATCTTGAGCATTTAAGCCATTTCTATAACCTCTGTGGAGAAATGTCTGTTCTTTTGTCCTTTCTTATTTGGGTTGTTTATCTTTTTATTGTTGTCTTCTAGGATTTCTTTATATATTCTGTATATTAAAACCTTATTGCATATATGGTTTGCAAATATCTTCTTTCATTGTGTAGGATGCCTTTTCACTTTTTTGACAAACAACTTTGATGCACAAACATTTTTAACACTGGGGAGGTTCCATTTGTCTATTTACATTTTGTTGCTTGTGTTTGGGTATAAAGTCTGAGAAACCATTGCCTACCACAAGGTCTTGATGCCTTCCTACATTTTAATTTAGAAGATTTATAGCCCTGTTTCTTATATTTAGGTTTTGATAGATTTTGCAATAGTTTCTGGATATAGTGTGAGAGGGGTCCTCTTTCATTCTTTTGCATATGGATACCCAATTTTTCCAGCACCATTTGTTGAAAAGACTATTTTTCCCAGTTTAGTAGACTTGCAATCTAAGTCAAATAGCAATTGACCATAGATGTGAGGGCCTATTTCTGAGCTCTTAATTTGATTCTGTTGTTCAATGTATCTATTCTTATACCAATACTTTGCTGGTTAGAGCCTGTATCTTTGAAATATGTTTTAAAGTTAGGAAGTGTGAGTCCTCCAAACTGATTCTTCTATCTCAAAATGTTTTTGGGTATTTGGAGCTCCCTCCCCTACCAAATAAATTTTATAAGTGGCTTTTACCCTGCAAATTAGACTGTTAGAATTTTGCTCGTATCTGCCAGACAGAGATTCTGGGGGACACTGTGATGCCCACTTTGTAGACCACAGGTTGCAGGTGGACTCAGCCAATGGCATCCTGTCCTCACATGTCTCTCTGTCTAGTTCTAATAAAAACCTCTCCTTCCTTTGTTTGCTATATGCTAGTAAAACAAGCAAGATTCCTGGCCAGTTACATTGTATTACTCTAGTGCTTCCCTGAAAGAGCTTACAATCAGCTACAAATCAGAGCTTTGTCTTCAAAAAAAAAAACAACAACATTAAATGAGATGTATGGTTACTATATAAACCTTGCTCCTTATGTCAATTTCACAACTCTGGTGAAACTGAAATTTCAAGACAGGGTCAAATACCTGCCACAGGGTTCTTTATACACCTTCAAATGGAATTCATACAATCTGCACAATCTCCAACTTCAAGTTTACATTCAATTACAATTAAACTTTTTTTGGTATGTTTATTAAAATCAAAATTAGACATTAAGAATACACACTGGAAAATATGGGAGTCATCAGGGACCCTTAGCATATTCCAGTCTGCAATTGGATGCAGTGGCTAGAACATACCCAGTTCTCTAAAGGCAGTAGCTGCTGCTGTCAAATTAGTAGAGGTGTAAGCTGATTTGGTCCAAGGACACACTTTGTGGTTAAAAGAGCCACTCACTGCCAGTTTCTAATCTCAGGAAAATCCAGCACATGTGAGCTCAAAGGCTATCCTTTTCTGAAATCCTATCTTTCTCTCCTTCAAAAACCTAAATCCTCCACAGTAATACTTTAAATCTATCACTGCATTGCCCCTACCTGAAGTTTTGCCTCAAGATTGTGAGACTGTAGTTTCTCTGTTATAATCACTAGGTCCAGACTCAGCAAAAACAAAAACAAACAAACAAACAAAAAATCTTGATTAACCTAGACTTGATCTTATTTGTAGATGTGCATTATATTAAAAACAGAAACAGATAAATATCTGGAAATCTATGTGGTAACCATTATAGTGGAAGCAATTAAAGGTCAACAAGCTCCTGTCATCATCATAACCTAGAAAATTGAGATAAAACATGTAAGTAGAGGTGTCCATTTAACTAAAAGAAAATATTTTAATACTTATACTTACAGTAGATATACATTTGGAGTAATTCATGTGTTTGAAATTTTATGTAAACAATGGAGCTTTTTGAAGTCATTAGGAACCAAATAAAAAATAGTAAGTATGTGAACTAATAGAAGCATTGTAATCATTTAAAATGCTTTTTAGAAAAGAAAAATTGCTGTGGTAGAAGTGCTTGCTCACACTAATAGATTTGAGCAAGAATATAAGAGAAACAAACTAGCAACTCAACAAATTGTAGGGACATCAAGATTATTTTTCATGTATCTCATAAGACCACTCCAAATGAATTATCTAACAGTCAGCAAAATGCTTCCGACTTTGAAAAAGAGAAATAGTGTCAAAAGATTACAAAATAAATTTTGGGAGTAGACTTTGGGAGGAAAGAATGGTGTCCTTGATGAAGAAAATGCTGCAGGTCTGCTCTGTTTCTCCCCCTCAGGAGAAATCTACAGCTTTAGAAAGATAACCGCCCCTCCTCCCTTTCTTCCATGGAAGCCACAACTTAGGGAGATAAACGTCCCTCTCTCCCTTTTGTCTGGAATCTACAAAGTTAAGGACACTCCTCCTTTCCTCCCTGAGGTCCTGTGCTTTAGGAAGATAAGCTAAAATCACACCTTTGCTTCTGTAACCCTTGCCTGCCCACTTGCTTCATGAATTTAACCACTTGCCCAGCAACCCGCTAGCCAATAAACAGAAACCTATATAACCCCATGAAAGCCAATGCCCAGGGCTCAGATTTTTTGGAGACTTGACTCTCCTCTGGGCCTGCACATAATAAAACTTTGTTCCTCCATCTCTCTGAGTGCACGCTTGGGTTTTTCATCATCTAATTTTTCATCTTCCGCAACATTTGGTTCCCTGACTGGGAAACCCAACCGAGCAGGCACGTTGTGCCTCTGGCTTGGGATTGAGGGGCACAGCTGGTTGCAATCTCTGAGCGAATGAGGTAGGTGCCACCCATCCTCTTAATGGGACCTCCATCTGAGGCAGTGTCTGCAGGCTGTGTCCCCACACCCCAGCCTGACTCAGTGCGCAGGTGGACTGAATAGTGCCAGAAAACTCCAGAAAGGTAAGGCCCTGGGTGCCAAGTCCTCAATCAGGCCTATCTCTGGTTGGAAGAGGAGACTGATCACCTCCTGAAACCTCAAGTACCAAGATTCCAGAATAGGGCAACCCCTGCATGAAGGACTGCATAAGCTCTGAACAATTGTGTGTGAATGAGGATGACAGAGGCTTGCCTCTGTCATGCCAGTCTGTAACTCCACAGCCTGTGCTATGGAGTCTGAGTGGACCCTAACCTGTTTCCACAGCTACGTCATATGGCACAACGGCCCACCCCGAACTTTGCCCAGGCACCTTAGTTAAGATGAGCTGAAGTTCTCACGAGAGACACGGATAGGCAGCCATTAGAGCGGCCTCAAAAGAAGCAACCCCTTCCTTTGTCTGTCTTGTGCCACTGACTCAGGGTGTGAACTTATCACTGTTAATCCCTGGGGGAGGGACTGTGTAATTTCTGAGTGATTGTGTGTGCACTTGAGGATGACAGAGGCTTGCCTCTGTTATTCCAGTCTGTGATTCCACAGCCTGTGCTATGGAGCCTTAGTGGGCCGTAACCTGTTTTCCATGGCTACGTCATACGGCATAACAGCCCACCCCGATCTTTGCCCGGGCGCCTTAGCTAAGATGAGCCAAAGTTCTTGTGAGAGACACAGACAGTCAGACATCTGAGTGGCCTTGAAAGAGGCAACCCCTTCCTTTGTCTGTTTTGTGCCACTGATGCAGGGTATGGGCTCATCAGAGTCAATACCTACTATTATAAACTGCATGATTAATAATTTCAAGAAAAGCTTTTCCAGAGATTATGGCATCTGGATGAACCCTGGCACCCTCCGGACTTTATGTGACTTAGAGTGGCCCACTTTTAACATTGCTGGCCCTCAGAAGGGAACCTGGATATAGCCAGGGTCCACACAGTGTGGCTTGTCATCACAGGAAACCCTGGCCACCCCAATCAGTTTCCCTACATCAACTCCTGGTTAGAAATAGCTTGGACTCTAGCCTCCTTGGGTTCAATTTTGCATTGGAAAAATGGACAGAGCAGGGTTTTAGTTGTACAAAGAATAGGGCCCTGGAAGCCAGTCATTCATCAGGGATCCTTGAAGAAAACCCACCATCTGCTCCAGATGCTCTGGCTGCTCTAGCCTCACTACTGGCAGCAGCCTTGGAAAATCCTGGCCCCACGAGGCAAGGAAGGCCACCTTGAAAAGGAGGGACAAGCACCAAAAGGGTGCCCCTGGCCAGAGACTAATGTGCTTACTGCAAAGAAAGTGGACACTGGGAAAATGAGTGCCCCCCAAAAAATCAGGCACAAGAAAAGGAACATCCCCAAAGAAAAATGCTGACCTGAGCCCCAGGACCATCTGATCAGGATGGAGGGACTCAACTCCAAATAGAGGCAACCGGGCTCACTGGAACTTGGCCCCCACAAGCCTATGGTCAAACTACAAGTAGTGGGCCAGTCAATGACTTTTGTGGTAAACACTGGCACTGAATATTCTGTGGTCACAACCCCAGTCACCCCCTTTAGTGGAAAAACTGCTAACATCATAGGAGCAACTGGAGACCAGTCAAGCCAATGGTCTTTATGCCAGGTGAAAACTTGTCAGCTTGGTAGCCACGGAGTAACTCACGAATTTCTGTACCTGCCTGAATATCCAGCTCCCCTAGTTGGTAAGGACCTCTTAACCAAACTGGGAGCCCAGATTACCTCCAAACCTGAGGGGCCAGCAAGCTAAAGCGTTGGGACCAGCCTCACTCTCCTTGTCACCATACCCCGAAGTTAGGAATGGAAGCTTCATGCAGAAAAAATTCAAGTCAGAATCCGGATAAACTGCTAGAACTTTCCTCACAGGTTTGGGCAGAAGAAAACCCCACTGGAATGGCAGAGAACCCTGCACCCATCATCATCGACCTGAAGCATTCAGTGGTCCCCGTCAGGCGGAGGCAGTATCCGATCCCCCACAAAGCACAATTGGGCATGGTTGAACACATAGATTGCCTGAGGAAAGAGGGAATCCTGATTTAATGCCACTCACCCTGGAACACCCCATTATTACCAGTAAAGAAGGCAGATGGGACAAGATATCAAACAGTCCAGGATCTGTGAGCCATCAACAATGCCACTCTCACCTTACATTAGGTTGTTCCCAACCCATACACTTTGCTAAGACAGCTGGCACCTGAGGCCACGTTGTTCACTTACTTAGACCAGAAAAATGCCTTCCTCTGCCTGTAGCTGGCCCCCCTGAGCCAACCTCTGTTTGCCTTTGAGTGGGAAGATCCCAAAACCCAGTAAAAAGCTCAGCTAACCTGGATTTGGCTTCCACAAGGCTTCAAAAATTCCCCTACCCTTTTCAACGGAGCCTTGGCAACAGATCTAGCCACCTACCCACAGGAAAACTGCAGGTAAGCCCTCTTGCAATATATAAATAACCTCCTACTTGCCAGTAAGATGGATAAGATGGAGAAAACCTGCTGAAAAGGAACCCAAACTCTCCTACAACTTATAACACAGACTGGATACAAAATGTCTTACAGAAAAGTGCAAATCTGTAAACAGCAGGTCAAGTACCTTAAGTCCAGCATCACACAGAGGCACCAGGTGCTCAGGACAGAATGGATTAAAGTAATCTGCACCATACCTACCCCCACCACAAAAAAAAAAAAGAATGAAACTGTAAGTTCCTCAGGGCTACAGCATTCTGTCACATCTGGATTCCCATTTTTGCAGCCATGGGGAGACCCCTTTATAAAATGCTGACATGCCCAGAAAAGGAGTTCATCATC
Organism: Cabassous unicinctus; assembly: GCA_029593785.1. Lineage (NCBI taxonomy): Eukaryota > Metazoa > Chordata > Mammalia > Cingulata > Chlamyphoridae > Cabassous > Cabassous unicinctus. The sequence continues at coordinate 3,238 of JAQZBX010084601.1, read as the reverse complement.
TGGGGAGAAGCCCAAGAGAGGGCTTTCCAAAACATCAAAAGACAACTCAGGTTAGCTCCTGCATTGGGGCTCCAGGATGTAACTCAAAACTGGTGAAAATATTAGGGATCGAGTAAAAACTCTATACCACCTATAAGCCTCAGAGTACTGAGAAAGTAGAACGCATGAATTGAATCCTTAAAGCCACCCTAGCCAAATTCTATCAAAAAACTGGTCTTCCCTGGGTAGACTTACTTCCCTTAACCCTTCTCCGAGTAAGGTGTACCCCAGGACCCATGGGCTATTCACCCTTTAAAATTCTATTTGGACAGTCATCCCCAATTATCCAGGTTTAAAAAAAAAAATCTGAAGTTTCTGGGGAAGGCTAGCCAAGATTCCATCCTCCAGCAGATGGGGAAAGCTCTAGCCCAAACACATAAAACTGCCTTGTCCCGATACCTCATCCCACTGGAATACCCAGTGCACCCCCACAGACCAGAGGACCTAATCTGGGTTAAAGACTGGAAAAAAGAGACACTTCAGCCATCCTGGACAGGCCCACACACTGTAATTCTTGTAACTCCTACTGCTCTTAAAGTTGCAGGCATCGTCCCTTGAATCCACCATTCCAAGGTCAAGAAAGCACAACCCAATAAAGAACAGGACAGCTGGACAGCCCCACCCATATCTGACCATCCCGTAAGAGTTCAAGTCACCCAGAACCACCCCCAAACACCATCCTCAACTAATGCCTGCTGAATGGACCCCTTTTCCAGGTGGTTTCTACTCCTGGAAAGACTACTAAAACCCTGCTGCTCAGAATTGGACTGGCTGCTGTAGCTCTTACAGACTGGACAGTAGGAAATAAAGCCTTAATTGCAGTGACATTCTTGTCCCTTGTAGGTTGTTTCTGTGCCTTAGATTGTTTTTCCTATTCTGTCTCAGGACTGGTGCCAGTTCTCAGCCCTGCTACAGTTGTTACAAATCTGCTCCCCCTCTCAGCAGCAAATAGGTTAAAACAGCTTGCAGGAAAGCACCAACCCTCCTATTCCTTTATCTGCTGTACCTATATGCCAGCAGAATGTTATAAGTTATCTAAAGCCTCCATTTGTGAGGAAAAGAGACAAAAGTTCTGGATAGCCAGACTGAAATTTGGGGTTAGCTGCAAAAATTATGGCACACCAGGGGAGGTCAGTTGTTGGACTTATTAGACTCATGCAGGCATGGGAGCGGGGGGGCAGTACAAGATATAGCCTGAAAAAAATTAAAACATGTTAAGTTTTAACTTATCTGGCTATCTGAAAGCCCCAAGTATAAGTGAACATATTTAACAAACCTTATCGGTTCACTTAATTCACAGCCCCCGTTTAACAACAGATGAAATGGTTGATTAACACCACCTATGCTTTCCTCCTCAATATCAGCCCTAGGACCAACTACTGTTGGTTGTGTCTGTCCCTTAGAAAAAACGTACTCAGGCACCCCAACCCCTCCTGATTAGCCTCATAACGACAGAAGTAACCACGGGAAGAAAACAGGGCTAAAAATCTTGGCTCCTCTGTTCAATTCTACTATAAGTTTTCACAAAAACTGAATGAAAACATAAAGTAAGTGGCAGATTCTTTAGTTTCTCTCCAGAACCAGATCAACTCACTAGATGGAATAGCCCACAAAATAGGAAAGCCCTTAACTTACTTCTGCCAAAACCTCCTCAAGGGCAGAAAGTTCTGCCGCTTTTGAAACTTGCTAGTATGTGCCACCTCTCTCTGGAACACATCCCAACTTCTCCATGTTTTCAGATGATGCCCCATAAAAAATTATAAGGGAATCAGAGGGGGGAATGATGAAAAAATTTGCTGCTGCCTCTTTAACAGCACTCTCTCCTTTTAGCAGAAACCCACAGCATTGAGAAAATAACTGCCCCTTCTCTCTTTCTACCATGGAATCCACAACTTAGGGAGATAAGCATCCTCCTCCCCCTTTGGTCTGGAATGCACAAAGTTAATGACCCTATTCCTTTCCTCCCTGAGGCTCTCTGCTTTAGAAGATAAGCTAAACTCCCACCTTTGCTTCTGTAACCCCCTGCCCACTTGCTTCAGGAATTTGCCCAATTGCTTCAGGAACTTGCCCAATTGCTTTAGGAACTTGACCGCTTGCCCAGCAACCCACTAGCCAATAGAGAGAAACCTATATAACTCCATGATAGCCAATGCCCAGGCTCAGAATTTGGAGTTTTGACTCTCCTCTGGGTCTACGTGTAATAAAACTTTGCTCCTTTGCCTCTCTGAGTGCACGCTTGGGTTTCTCATCATCTAAGTTTTGGCTGCTGCAACACTTTGATGGAAAGACTTTGTCTTAAAAATAGGTGTTTTGGAGAGCCATATTTGATAAACACCCATTCATTAGTGGGAATAGTATTCCCTGCACTTGGAAACTTGACCAAGTGAGAGTCCTCATTCTCTGTGTGATCCTTTTGTTGAGAAGGCGGAATGTCATGTGAATAGTAGTGTGATATCATTCCAGTGAGTGAATCTTTGATGCAGTTTCCCATTTGACTCATGCCATAGAGAGAGATTCTGTTTCTTACCAGACTAAAAACATTTCTGGAAACCTGCTATTGATTACTTGAGAGGTAGAGCAATAAGGACCTAAACATAATAGCAGATATTTTAAAGTAATTGATTCCTAATGATGTATTCCACATTATTCAAGAGGGGTTTTTAAGTAACCAGAAACCCCAGAAGGCTACAGATTAAACTTAGCTCTGATGTCTATGGGCTGGGTTTTGGAATATCCGGCAGCAATAAAAATGTATAGAGGTATTTAAACTATAAGGTTAGAGTACCAGTTGCTCTATATCTTTGTCACTTGGTACTTTTAGTTTTTTCCTTTTGGTCATTCTAAGGGATGTATAGTGGTATATTATTGTAGGTTTAATTTGAACTTTCCAGGTGCCTTTTTTCATGTTCTTATTGGCCATTTGTATATCTTCATTTGTGAAGTTCATGTTCAAGACCTCTTCACAATTTAAAAATATTTTCTTGGTACCTTATTATTCTCCATATTTCCTTTGTCATTCAGATGATGTAAATGTAAGTTACTTGAAGTCTGTGGCTTGCATTTTTACATTTTCATTTTTAAAATAGTGTCATCTGACTATCAGAAATTTATAAATTTAACAAAGTTTACTATTCTTCCTCTTCTTTTGGTTCATTCTTATTGTTTTATATTTTAGAAATATTGGTCTGCTTAACATCAC
>JAQZBX010084600.1:0-13238 GCA_029593785.1 Cabassous unicinctus | reverse complement strand
CAGTACTCAATTACATATTGAATGTGTTTAAAAGGGGGAAATTTTAGGTTGTAAATGTTACTAGAATAAAAATTAAAAAAATTGAAAAAGGCATAGGACTGTACAACACAACCAGTGAACCCTAATAGAAACCGTGGAGTAGAGTTAATATTACAATGATAAAACTCTTCTTTTATCACTTGTAACAAATGTACCACACATAAAATGTATTTTATGCATGGTTTTTCTGTAAACCTACCACTTATCTATTTAAAAAAAGATAATAATTAAAAATGTACAATAGCAGCCATAATAAAATCCCTCCTTTACCCACAGACTCCTCCAGGAACTTGCCCTTCTCTGCTCCCTTTACATTTCTCCACTGTTGTTGTCTTTACTTCCTAATCACCCATTCACTCTTCACCCACTTTAGTCTGCCCTCCATGCCCATGACTCAACCAGAAGTGCTCTCAATAAGGTTAACAGTGACTAGCCCAATGAACACATTTCAGTCCTTATCTTACTTGACTTCTTGACATTATTCAACACTGTTAATTATGCACTTCTTTATAAAAACCACCTCTTTTACTTTCAGAGACACCAAAATTCCTCAGGTTCATTTTCTACTCAATTGCTTGACCTACATAATCTCCTTTGCCAGCATCTCCTCTCCTACCAAGCTCTAACTGCTGGAGTTCCAAGGGATTTGGCTCTGGGATATCTTTCTAACTCCATTCTGGGTATCCCATTCATTTCCACAGCTTTAACTATCATGGCTATTCTACATCTCAAAGATTTTATAAACCCAGCTATCACTTCTTATCTCAGATCCAAATTGACATATTCAACTACTTATCTGACAGTTCCACTTAGGAGTTTAGAACTTATTTGTCTGAAATGGAGTGTTTAATTTTTCTTTCTAAATCAAATCTGGCCTGCACCTGCTTTTTCCTATCTCTGGTAATGTTGCCATTTACTAAATCCATAAATATGGGATCTTTCTTTGACAGCTCCCTTTTTCTCAGACATTTAAACCATAAGCAAGTTGCCAGTCAGCAACACATACTGAATCTGCCAGCTTCTCTCCACTTATTGCTGGCATCTTGCTCAAGTCACAACCATCTCTCACCTAGACTGTTGGAATATTCCCCAGCAGGATGGACTAGATTATGCTGTAATAATGACATCAAAAGCTCAGTGGCCTATGCCAATGAAGATTTATTGGGGACATGCTTTTGTCCACCATGAGTAGCTGAGTGTAATAGATTGAATTGTGTATCCCAGTTTGGGCATGATCTTTGTCTTGGTCTTGGTCTGCGTGCTGGTGGTTGTGGACCCCTTATAAATATGATCTCTTGAAGATGTTACTTCAGTTAAGGTGTGGGCCAATTGAGTCAAATTGGGCATTAATCTGGATTACTGGAGTGCTTTATGAGCAGAATGAAATTCGGACAGGAAGAGAGAACGCCACAGGGAACAGCCAAATTGGGAAGCCAATGGAACCCAGAGGAGAAAGGAGACGATGCTGCCATGTCCATTACTATGTGACAGAAAAGCCAAGGACCAAGGATCACTGACATCCAGCCCTAGAATGCCACCATCTTCTTGGAGAAAGCATCACTTTGCTGACTCCCTGATTTTGGACTTCTGGCTTCAATGTCATGAGTCAATAAATTCCTGTTGTTTAAGTTTAAAAATAAAAGTGCTCAGGGAAAGTTGATCAAGTCAGAAGACATTCACCAAGGATTGGAACAAGGGCTGCAAGTGAGATTAGAATTTGTCCTCGGCTCCTGAGTCCCAGGACAGCTTACTCTTCTGGACACTAGGTTATTTGCTCCTTTCAAATGACCAATCTTTAGCCTATTTTGACACCTGCATTTTGGCATGTTTTAGCCATATAGATAAAACATTTTGACTTTCTCATTTTTCCCCTTTGAGTGGGAATATGGCACATTAGATTAGCAAATCAAAATGTGTGAATTGTACAATGTCTCTTCTAATAAAAACAGAAGGTTATGTTTTGAAAAAATAGTGATTTTAGAAAATTTGAATTGTGAATTACAAAATGTCTAAAGATAACCTAAGATGCCAGGGTTGGGCCTATTTAAATTATGAAGCTGCTAAAAGCTTATTTATTCCTATATCCTACCTTCTCAAAGTTATCTCCCCAACTACTGGCTCCTGGCTGCTCAGGGTTCATACTCTGGGATATTCCCGTCCTTCTCAGCCTATAAGAACTCACCTGTTGCAGCCCATTCTCTACACCTTGCATTCTGCTAGGTGTCTAAGAGTTGAGATGATTTTCTTATAAGATGTGACTAACTGAAAATAACTGTATTACCCCTCTCAAGTAGCATAGTTCCCTAATCTAGTTAAACATACTGGTGTAACTTGGAGGGGGTTGGGTGCAGATAATTTTGGTTTTGAAAATTTATTGGCAACCTTCAAATCACCCAGAAGGAAATGTCCACTCAGACCAAAACAATGACAAGGCCCCCATTAGTATCCCATAGTGCAACTAGGGTTATCAAAGCTTATGTCCTGCCTCGAGAAGGGTTCATACCTCCTGGGCTTAGTGACACATACCCAATATCACCCAACAGAGGAAACATAAAATGGATCTTCCCTGCGTGTGAATTGCAGTAAGCACAGCAAACATCCTGATGTCGTTTTAAATTTCTTTCTCTAGAAGAGAGATTTTAAAAGAGCTTTTAAATTATACTTAGAATACCCTGGGACCTGCTGAGTGCAAACCTCTCCAGATGGAATAAGATACTTAAAAGCGTCTTTGAGTTAACCATGATGGTAGACAACTTGTATGACCCATAATAAAGATACAAGTAATTTCTGACTTGCCCCTAAAAGTTATGTTTTCTAAAAATCTCTTCATATAGAAAAATGTTCATTGCAGGTCATATACCAGAGTTTAATTACACAAGAGTTGCTTTTTTAAAATATGCCAGAAGACCACACTATGACTGCTTTTTAATTCCTCCTCCTTGTTCTTTACCCAGTGCTTGTTATTTCTCTGAACAATATCCAGGCAGCTTTAGGAGAAAATCCATTAATGCCACAAAATTTGCATTTTGATAGCAGTTTTCTCAGTTCTTCAACATGGCATGAGAGAAGACATTTTGACAGTTCCCAGGCACCCTTCAAACAAATATTCTGATGGAAGGTGGGAGAGATCTGTGGAGAACTTTGGATTCACTTTAAAAAAATCACCTTTGGGACCCGCCAAATTGCTACTATCTATCCCAGACACGGGCTCATTAAAAAACCCATTGGCACATGATTTATAGACTGGAGACCAAATATCCTGGAAGAGTCATAAATTACTCATTGAATGGGTTTTTAAACATCCCCTCCAATATTCCATCCACCAGTGGATTATGTTTGATATATTTGCACCTGACTTAATCTATATAAAATTTTTTGTGTTCTACTTTCTCGCTCATCATTTAGTTTGTTTTACAACAAGATTATGTAGCTGGAAACTAAACTGAGTTTTGTTAACAAAATATTATCAGTCATAATACGTACCAAAGATGATTTTCAAGTAGATCTTATTTCAAATCTACATTTTAATATTCAAATGATTTACTGAAATGGTCTTTGGATATAAGAGTTAAAACATTCATATGGATCAAGCCATATATTTTTTATTTAAAATAATAGGTTTTCTTTAAATTTAGAGGGAAAATCAGTGTATCAGAATCTTGTTTCTTCTTTACCTTTCCAGATGTGGAGGACATTAAATAGTTTCTGAAAATACTTGAATCCCAAAAAGGGTCTGCATTCTGTGCCAGCATGAGGTATGAGAAATAAACTAGCCCCTAGTTCAGAACAATTAAGGAAATTGAAACTAAAATAGTTCCATGAAAGCAATAAGATGGATAAATTAATCAAAATAATTTATCCAGATTGGCAGATAACATGATATAAACATTAAAGAATAGGTAATCTTTAAATTCACCAAGTTGAAAAAAAAAAAAAAGCTCAATATAGACTTAAGTTGGCAGAACAACCAAAGAATTGTACATATGAAAAAGATGTGAAAGCATCTTTTAGGAGGCATTCATTCATTTGCTCAACTTCAAACCCTTATTCAAAAACAAATATTACTGCACACCTATTACGTGCTAAACATTGAAGGAACAATGGCAAACAAGCCAATGTTCTCTTCATCATTCTTCATCATGGGACTTAAAGTCTAATCTGGGAAGATGAACCCCAAATAAGTTATGACAAGAGGAGAACCAGAGTAGACAGTAAGTATAGACTTTTGGGAGAATGTAACAGATATGGAGGCTCAAGTAATCAAGGAAGGCAATATTTCTAAGTCAATAATGTTAAGCATAGGTGTAAGTAATGCATAAGTGGTAGAAAGGAGTGGGTGGATATAGCAAAATGGACGTGGTGGTGGTAATCGTGGATGCAAAAGGATGGATGGGGAAGAGGCTTTAGTTAGAGGAACTAACAGCATGAGCACAAGCTCTGATGTGGAAAAAAAAAGCAGGGCATGCTCTTATACATGAATGCCAGTCAGCCCTTCTGGGCAAGAGAGTGAATGTAAGATAAACTAAAGGCCAGACCATGCAGAACCTTAAAGACTGATGTCAGGACTCTCAACTTTATGCTCAGAGAAATGAGAAACCATTGATGGATTTTAATGAAGAGAGTTATGAATCAGACCAATATTTAAAAAGAACAAAGCAAATAAAAAACAAAATAGCCACTCTGGCTGCAGTGGAGACTGGGTTGGAAGACAGCAACGAATGTGGGTAACCAGGTATGTGACTAATTCTTCAAATCATGTACGAGATGATGGTATTTGGTCTAGGCTGTTGGAAGTAGGGACAAGGATTATAGAAATATAAAGGAAGTGAAAGCTACAGAACTTGGAAATTGACAGAATATGGGTGATAAGGAAAACTGAAAAATCAAGAAAAATGCTCAGACTTTTCGATTGAGAAAACACATGGCTAATGGCTGATTTACCCAGACAGAAACACTGGAGGAAGTATAATTTAGGGGAAAATTTACAGGTTCACATTTTGACATGTTGAGCTTGAAGTGCTTGTGTGAGAGTCCATTATCATGCTTTGTGAACTGTTAGGTACAGATAATACAGAATGCATAGTGAAAAGAGTGGTCTGGGCTTGTGCCAGTAAGCAAAGGCTATATTTTGTCACAGCAGAATTTCACGGTGTTAGAACAACAGGTTTACTTCTTGCTTTTGCTACATGTTCATTGCAGGTCAGGAAGGGCATTTTTTTTTTCCATATTATTCACTCAGGATCCCAGTCTGATGGAGGTCTTACTATCTTCTGATACTGCTGTCTCTATTTGAGACATCAGTATTCACCACAACTGGTGAAGAGCATGTAGAACAGTATATCAGTTCAAAAATGTTTCTGCTCTGAAATGACACTTGTCATTTGCATTCATATTCCATTAGCCACAGGAAGTCATATGATTTCTGCTGACTTCTAGGGGGGAGGTAAGTATAGGCTTCCATTGTTATCCAGAAAGGGGAAGAGATCAAGAAATACAGGTAAGCACTAGTAATGTCTATCACAGAGTTGATGATATCATTTAACATACAGCCTGTGTGGATATTTGCCGTTTGTGGTGGCTTAATATTTTCCCCATATTTTGGTAATTTCTCAATTATTATTAGTTTTGCCAAGGCAGAAGCCAGAATACTTCTAATGCCAGATTTTCTTTCAGTTTGGATGCAAGCATGTAACTTAGATTTCTCCACTCAGTTGAACCCATTCAAGATTTGCATTAGAAAGTTAGCAATGCAAAGAGGTGATCAATAAAGGAGGCACACATACTCTGGCATGTGTGATGACAGACACATCTGATTTTCCTATAGGAGGTTGGGGGAATGAGATAGGAGTAGAAAGCCAGGCATCCAATCCTAAGGGCAATCAATTCCGAGTAACATGACCGGAGTTAGTTTGTTTGTTTGTTTATTTTGTTTTTTGTTTTTTAATGGCAGTCCTGTTCCTGGAAGGGTACCTTCAGAATCTTACCTTCTGGTCCTTCCCTAAAATATGTAGCCTTTTAAAAATTCATTTTCTGCTTAAGTAAGTCAGAATATTTTCTGCTATTTGCAAATAAGAGACCTGATCAATGTAAGATTTGGCCCCAGGAGAGGCAATAGGCCATCAAGGGAATGGACATCAGTGAATAGTTATTTAAGCTGGTTGGTTCTGAAAGCGTTGAAGATCTAGTTAGTATAGAACTGGGGACTCTGGTGGTCCATGGCATAGCATGTGAAACAGTTACTTAAATTATCTTTTCTAATGAAATGGCTATTGAAGTCAGGACTTTGGGAAAACATGTAACTGTTGACTTAGAACAGGTAGGAAAGGCTAAGGATTACAAGGATTATGAGGAAGCCTGGTTGCTTTGTGCTGTGCTGGAGAGTTCAATTACAGAAAATGATAAGATCAAAGTTTTAAATTCTTGACTCAAGGAATAGTAAGAGAAAAGGGAATTCCTACAACTGTGTTCAAAGCCATAGTCAACAACAGCAGGATTTACATAGCCAAGAATGAAATATAATATCTGATGCTTTGTGGTTGCTGAATTTCAGCTTAGGTTGAATTCACATCTTTGTCAGGCTTCTTAGTAAAACTGGGATGCTGAATGGAAAAGATTAGGACATCAGAATCAAAAAGGAGGCATTTAGGAGAACCAAAAACACCCAAAACTCATAGTGTGTCTTTGCTGCAAAACAGCCCCCTTTCCCAAACTGTTGAGGCGTTAATGCCTTGATTCAAAGCTTCTAAGGCAAGTATTTTGCAAGGGGAACCACTTTGCCTTATGCCCCTTCCCATCACCCTTATTGCCTGTAGTCACATAGCTGGAGTCAGTTCTCAGCAAGCCCAAAGTGACCAATTACTTCATCCCTTACAGATATAAAAATATTTCAATATGATTTGAAATATTTTACAAGTTTATAATAGTAAAAAACTGAGAAAGAATCTTTTATCACCGTACTACGTAAGGAAATGCATTGTTTTAGATAAGCCTGAATTTATTGATACTGGTACACTTAAAGAATTTTAATTTAGTGTGCTAGCTCAAACAGTTGGAATCGATTTTAAATGTTTGATCAGTGGGTTGACTGAAACCTGTACCCAAAGATGGCTTATGCTGAATGAAGTAAATATGTCATTGAGATAAAGCAGAAGATAAATCCAGTAAATTACTGACATTTTTGGGGTGAATATATGGGTAACTCTAACTCAGAAATAGCTTCCCTGAGAGGGCCCAGAAGACACTGGAATGAGCTGTTGATAAAAACTTATTGAAAAGGCATAATGGTGGTTTGAAGAACTTTGAGACACTGCCTTTGAAATGATCTCCTTGATTCCAGTAGAGTTTATAGGTTTATAGAATCATTAGAAAAGGGGATTAAATAAGTTAATACATGTAAAGCATTTAGACAAATGCCTTGCACGTATTAAACAGTCAATAAATTGTAGCTATTGTTACTCTCTTCCTAAGAGAACTACACCACTTATGAGGGCAACTGCATACTAAAGAAAGATAAATACCCAGGCATTTCATTGAGTGTTAGACACAGATTCTGGGTTAATGCTAGGGACAAAAATCACTTCTGTAACTCACTAAAGATGCCAGGGCTAATGAGAGTCAAGTTGTTAATGGGGGTTTTGATCTGAGTTTACTCAGAGTAGGCACAGTAGATTTGCAAACACATCCTGTTGTTATTTGCCTCATTCCTAAGTGATCCTGCGAATAGAAATGATCAGTAAGTGATAGGACACACAAATTGGTTTCTTTTTTTTTTTTTTAATATATGTTTTAAAAGATGCTTAGATTACATAAATGTTACACAAAAATGACAGGGATTTCCATGTTCCCCACCTCCCACACCTCCCACAACATCCCACATAAACATCTTTCATCAGTGTGGTACATCACCTGTAATGGATATACACATCCTGGGGCTTTGCCACTAAGCATGGACCATAGTTCACAATATAGACCACACTCTCTCCCACACAGTTCTGCATGTTATATGCTGATGTAAAATGGCCTATATCTGTCATTGCAATGCCACTCAGGATAACTCCCAAGTCCTGAAAAAGCACCTGTATTACAACTGCTTTTCCCTTCCCTGCCCCAAAAGCATCCAGTGGGCACTGGCTCACCCTCACTGTTGTAATTTCTTCCATTGCTTGAATCACATTATGTCTACAACAGAATACCAGTGAGTCCACTCTAGTCCATAGCTCTTCCCCTGATCCTGAGGATTTGGGGATGGTGGTGTCCACTCCACCTCCAAGTGAGAGGGGGCTTTTATCCCATGGATACAGTGGATGGGATTATCCTGCCTGCAGCTGCAGGCTCTCTCCATTTCCTGGGATGGCCGTTGTCCATCATCATCTCCTCACCAGGTGACTTGGGTGAGTCCATTAAGCTGTAGAGTAGGAGTTGCAGCTCCACCGAGATTCCAGGCACAACTGACACATGGGCAGGCCAGAGGCTCCAGTCTCTGGAAGTACACCTACAAACTCCAGCATCACATATAGGTTTGAATAGAAGGGACTGATGGACCATGTGCAGGGAGGACTTATTTGAGTCCATGAGCCTCCCTGGCAACGAGGGATTAATACCAAGTGCCAACTGGCAATACGACTGGAAAAAGACCTTGAATAAAAGGGGGAAAAGGTAAAGACAAATGAGTTCATGTGGCTAAGAGACTTCAAAGAGAGTCAGGAGGTCATCCCGGAGGTAACGCTTACACACACCTCAGTAGGATCTCATAGAACACCAAAGTGGATATCACCCCACACAGTGGGGCTCCTGAGGGCTCTGGAGACACCCAGGTCCTCTATAAGGGGGGATAGCTCCAGAGATTGATGCCTTGTGAGTGGGCTCTACTTTGGAATCTGTGCACATATTGGTTTCATAACTCATGGAGCAAGCACCATTATGGCTAAGGAGAAGTTCCTGGACCTTTCCTTTACATTTTTTTTTAAAAACAATTTATTGAGGTATATCATTCATACATGAACATACATAAACTATAAGTGTTCAGTAAACATCGTGAACTTACAAAACAAACATGCATAACATCACACAGGGCTCCCACACGTCATCCCCCGACAAACATCCTGCATCGTTGTGAAACATTTGTCAACAAATCGTGAAGGAGCATCATCAAAGTATTACCACCAACTATAGTCCAAATCTTCCTCCCCTATACATTAAGGATTTATTTATTTATTTATTTACTTTTATCCATTCCCCCACTCACCCCGTTTTTGCTGTCTCTGTGTCCATTTGCTGGGCAACTCTCCGTGTCCGTTTCCTGCCCTCTCCTCTCATCCTTCTCCTCCTGTCTTCACTGGGATTTGATCCTCGGAACCTCTGAAGTTGGAGAGAGGTATCCTCCTACTGCCTGCGCCACCTTAGTTCCTGGTTTTTCGGTGCATCTCATCTTGGCTCTCCCTTGTGTCACTCTCCTGTTACGTCATCATCTAGCTGCGTGGCTTGTGAGGCCTGACGGTGTACCCACGCATGAGGCCTAGTGGCTCACATGCCTTCTTTATTTTTCTTTTTTTAATTTTCACTGGGAGGTTCTGGGGGTCAAATCCAGGCCCCTCTATATGGGAGACGGATGCCCAACCACCCGAGCCACATCCGTCCCCCTGCTATATCTCTTAAGGTTGACCAAAGATACCCAAAGTTACAGTCTTTTCCCATACAGGATGGTCATATAATAAATCAGGCTTAGTTTATCACCAGCATTCTAAAAACCAGACCTAGGGAGAAAAACTAGGTCTAGGGACACATGCATGGTTTCTAACATAATGAATGTTTAGCCTACCCTGATTATCACAAAATCAGGACTGCGAGAATATTCGCACTTTCCTTTACCTTTAAAATGAGTTTATCAAAGCTGTTATCATATTTCAGATGGAATAATAGGGGTCTGGTTTCCCATCAAAAGGACGGCTATGCCTTTCACTTCCTCATTCAACTACCTTCTATCACCGACACAGTAGATAGATGGACCTTGGGAGAATGACACTACAGTTTTCTAAACTTAATTAGTTGTTAACTCCAATTTCAATTACTACTATTCTATATTTGGTCTCATATCTAGAGCAAATCTACACAGCTTTGGCATGGCACCTGGAATGCAGCTCTTAATATGGTAAATGCCTTTGCTCTACCCTAAGAAGCAGAGTACAATAGAAAAAGTTTCCTTTCATATGGTTAAACAACAATTCACCCCTGCTATCTTGTCTCAGAACTGTATTAAATGTATGGCTCTGCCACAATTTATTCTAGAGGGATCTCGATCTCACGATGTCAGATCACTGTCCAGGTTCACTAAGTTAATAAGGAAAGGAATTGGAGAGTAAGTCTTCTAGAATTTTGGCAAAACATGTATGCATGCTAGAAATTGGGCAATAAATTCCACGAAAATATAGTATCTGCCACCTTGGAGAAGTTTCTGAATACCCTGCAGTCTAGCATATGGCAGGGTATACAATACAAAGTGAAAGGCAAGTTGCTACACCTTATCCCATAAATCATAAGCAAAAGGAGAAAATTACCACCACATTGGTGGCTACTTTGATTGATTTGCCAGATGACAAAAAAAAAATGTCATTTTTTAATGGAGCTTGAGCAAGAGAAGGCTTTTTGGCTGAACCAGACTCCCATGAGAGCAGCCCTCCAATGGGCTGTGTGACACTTGAATCTAATCATGCTCAAAGTATCTGTAGCAGACTGAGATGCTGTATAGAGACTGTGGCAAGCCTTAATAGGTTAAATCACAGTGCAGGTTCTTACATTTTTGGAGCAAAGCTGTTCCCCCTTGGAAATTAACTATTCTCCCAGTTTCTAGTTTGTTTGTAGAGGTAGGCACTAAACACCTGATGATAGGATACCACCTAAACTTGAGCTGATGCCCATGAACCTGGTGTTACTTGATACTCCAAACTGTAAATTGTTTATGCACAGCAACAATCCAATTAGAGATTGTATATACAGCTTTGATCTGAAGCACAAATAAGTTGCATGAGGAGATGATCCACATTGCCAGGGCCCTACTCACATTCCATTTGCCAACTCACATCTATGCCTCATGAGGTGTTCTAAGAGCAAGTAGACCGAGAAGGAAATAATTCGAGCCCAGTTTAAGTTCATTTGGCATGATATGGTGGTACTAATCAGAGCTGGACTGCTATCACATTATAACTTATTCAAAAGTGACCAAAAAGGGCAGTAGAAAAGGAAAATCCTCTCAGAATATAAATGTTCAAGCGGCATATTTGTGTTCTGTGTTCTCTAGAGAGAGAGGATTGAAATTTGCCTCTATACTGATTCATGAGCAGTAGATAATGGTTTGCCCAGATGGTCTGGCACTTGGATGAATAAAATTGAAGGGCTGGTGAAAAGGAGATTTGGGGTTAGGTTTATGGAGACACATTAATCAAAATGGGCTGAGAGCTTGAGAATATTCACATTCCAAGTGAATACTTAATAAAAGGGCCCCACTGTGGAACAGGTTTTCAATAACCAGGTAGACAAAATGACCTGCCTAACTCTTTCCCAGCCACCCTAGTTCTTGCTGAATGCACTCAGAAATAAAGTGCTCATGGTGGCATGGACAGCGGTTTTAAATGGACTTCTCCATCACAAAGTTGATCTGGACACCACAACTTCTGAGTACCCAATGTGCCTGCAGCAGAAAACAATCCTAAGCCCCTAATGTGGTTCTATACTCTAGGGAAACTATCCACTTATCAGTGGCAATTTATTTAGGGATTCCATTACAGAGTAGAAACAGTTAGATGCTTAATCTAGATTTAGATTTGCCCCTGTGCTCATCATTCCTTCAGCTACACGATTCTTGGACTTCATGAAATGCCTTATTTACTGTTATGGTGTTCCACACAACATTTCTGCAGTTTAGGGAACTCATTTTTTAGTGCAAGAAATAAAGCAATGAACCAACAGTCAAAAATTTCACTGGTCCTACCATAGAAGTTGTGATTGATGAAATATTTTTTCCCTTTTGAGAAGGTGATCCTATGTTTGTTTGTGGATAATTTCAGGCATCTAAGAGGTGGACTGTAGTGGACATTTGCCATTTCTAGCTACCTAATATCTTAGCATACTCTCTCTATTTTCTGTAATCTTCCACACTGTGAGAAAACTCACTCCTTGGCAGTCTGAGTGAAGATAGATATGTGACCTAAGTTTCTCCAAACAGAAATAACTGAGGGACTTGGCTGCATAAATGATAAGTGGGAAGAACTTGCTGTGAGCAGGGAAGCATAGTAGTCAAGGCTTTCCATTCAGAGGTGGTACTGGTATTTGCCCTAGCATAACTTCCCAGTGTGGGCACTGTTTCTGGGATACGCTTTACAGCCTGGCTCTCTGGCTCTCCTGGAGATTTTATGAGTTCTCTAAGATTCCTTTTCTGCTTAAGCCAGTTAGTTTGTATACAGTTGTTTGCAACAAGTGCTCTGAGCTATATACCTAATTTATGTTCACTGAAACCAAAGGAACAAATTATTTCATACAGCGAGCCCCAAAAAAGAGTATTTCAGGACTGACCCCTGAGGAACTTCGATGTTTAATCATTATGTGAAACAGCAGAAGCCAACAAGATAGAAAGACAAAATGATGTCAGAGGAGTAGGGAAACAATCAAAAGAGCACGCAATCATGACATCCAGAAGTGAGAGCATTCAAAAGGAGAGTGGTCAACTTTGTGGAAGGACCCTGAAAGAGCAATTGGAGAATAATAATAGCTATTTTTATTGTGTGCTTTAGCTGAATTACTCTCATTTAATCATTTCAAGAACCCTTTCACAGAGATAATATTTATTGCAGTGAATTGAGAATAATGGGGATTGTAGGGGGAAAAAATCTTAGTGTGGACAACTGTCATTGTTACAAGAAATAGAGGTGAAATGCTAGCTGGAAGAAGATGTGGGACTCAGGGAAGCTGACTTGTTTTTCTTTTTCTTTTTTATGATCTTACATTTACCATGTTTTATTTTTAGCATTATGATAGACTTTTTGTATAGACAATACATTAACATGGCTCAAAATTTTTTTAAGTATAAAAGGGTATACAAGGAACATTTCTTTTCCACTCATTTTCCCAACTTCTCAGTTCCCTTTCTATAGAAAACCAGTATTAATTTCCTTGTGCTTCCATCCAGAGATGTTTTATGAATATGCAAG
>JAQZBX010084599.1:0-13239 GCA_029593785.1 Cabassous unicinctus | reverse complement strand
CATGTGTCCCAAATTCCTTTCTTACCACAGCATAGTCTTTCATCATATGTATATACCACATTTTGTTTATGCATTGATTGGTTGATGGACACCTGGGTTGTTTCCATCCTTTGGCAATTGGGAATAACACTGCTATGAACATTGGTTTGCAAATGTCTGTTCTTGTCATAGTTTTCAATTCTTCTGGATATATTCCTAGTAAAGGAATTGCTAGATCATATGGCAGTTCTATATTTAGCTTCCTGAGGAACCGACAAACTGTCTTCACAAAGGCTGCACCATTTTACATTCCCACCAAAAATGATGGAGTATTATTTCTCCACATCCTCTCCAGCACTTAATGTTGTTGTTTTTTTTTAATTAATGTATATTCTATGTGGTGTGAGATATCTCATTGTCATTTTGATTTGCATTTCCTAAATACTTAGTGATATTGAACATTTTTATGTGCTTTTTTTGTCATTTGTATTTCCTTTTTGGAGAAATACCTAAAGTCTTTTGCCCATTTTTAAATTGGATTGCTTGCTTTTGTATTGAGTTGTATAATCTCTTTATATAGCATGGAAACCAACCTTATTGGATAAGTGGTTTCCAAATATTTTCTCCCATTGAGTGGGTGGTCTTTTCATATTCTTGATGAAGTCCTTTCAATCACAAAAGTCTTTGAGGAGGTCCCATTTATCCAAGTTTTCTTTCTTTGCTCATTTTTTCAGTGTAATGTTTAAGAATCCACCACCTACCACCGAGTCTTGAAGATGTTTCCCTATATTTTCTTCTAGGAGTTTTATGGTAGTAGCTTTTATACTTAGGTCTTTGATCCACTTTGAGTTAATTTTTGTATATGGTGTGAGATAGTGGTCCTTTGCCTTTCTTTTGGATATGGATATCCAGTTTTTGCAGCACCATTTATTGAATATACTGTTCTGCATTGCCTGGGTGGGTTTGACAGGCTTGTCAAAAATCACTTGGCCATAGATGTGATGCTCTGTTTCTGAACCATCAATTCTGTCCCACAGCTCTATCTGTCTATCTTTATGCCAGTAAAATGCCATTTTTACTACTGTATCTATGTAACATGATTTAAAATCTGGAAGTGAGAGTTGTCCAACTTTGCTCCTCCTTTTTAAGATGTTTTTGGCTATTCAGGCCCCTTACACTTCCAAATGAATTTGATAACTGTGTTTTACATTTCTTTAAAAAATGCTGGTAGAATATTTATTGAGATTGCATTGAACCTCTATATCAATTTGGATAGAATTGCCATCTTAAAGATACTTAGTCTTCCTATTCATGAGCACAGAATATTCTCCCATTTATTTAGGTCTTTTAAAATTTATTTTGGCAATGCACTGTAGTTTTCTGAACACAAGTGCTTTACATCCTTGGTGAGGTTTATTCTTAATATTTGATTTTTTTAGTCACTAATGTAAATGGAATTTTTTTCCTGACTTCTTCCTCAAATTTTGCATTACTGATTTATATACACACTACTGATTTTTGTGTATTAATCTTGTATCCTGCCATTTTGCAGCAATCTTTTATAGGCTTCAGTGGCTTTACTGTGGATTTTAAGGATTTCCTATGTATAAGATCATATCACCTGTGATATGACTTTTTCCTTTCCTATTTGGATGACTTTTATTCTTTTTTCTTGCCTGATTGCTCTAACTAGAACTTCTAGCACTCACTAAACAACAGTGGTGACAGTGGGCACCTTTGTCTTCTTCCTGATCTCAATGGAAAATCTTTCACTACTTGATCATTGAGTACAATATCATCTTTGGGTTTTTCATATATGGCCTTTATCATGTGAGAAAGTTTCCTTTGATTCCTATTATTTTACCTGATGTCAAGATTTATTTGAAAAACTACAATAATTACAATAGTGTGATATTGGCATTCAAATAGACAAACAGATCAATGGAACAGAGCAGAGTCCAGAAAGAAACCCACATTCGTATGGGCAATTGCTTTTTTTTTTTACTTGATTTTATACATTTAATAATTGAAAATATAAACAATTAAAAATGGAAAAGTAAGCACATATGAATAAATTCCTTTCTTTTATAATATTTTTATGAAGAAAGGATGCTCTATTTTGTCAAATGCCTTTTCTTTATCAATTGATAGGCTCATCTGGTATTTCTTCTTTGATTTATTAATGTGGTGCATTACACTGATTGATTTCCTTGTGTTGAACCACTCTTTTATGCCTTGTGTAAAACCCACTTAATCATGATGAATATTTCTTTTAATGTGTTGTTGGATTCAATTAGCAAGTATTTTGTTGACAATTTTTGATCCATATTCAATAGGGAAATGGGTCTCTAATTTTTTCCTTATTATTATCTTTATCTGGCTTTGGTGTTAGGGTCATATTGGCTTCATAGAATGAGTTTAGTAGCATTCATTCTTGTTTAACTTTTTTGAAGAGTTTGAGTAAGTTTGGTATTACATCTTTGAATGCTTGGTACAACTCACCTGTGAAACCATCTGGTCCTGGGTTTTTCATTTTGGGGAGTTGTTTGATGACTGTTCCAATATTTTTACTTGTCATTGTTTTTTTATTTATTTACTTATTTTACCAGAGAGAGAGCAATTGCAGTCCCTCACTACCACAAATTATGCAGTCAAATTTCCCACATTTGGGGAAATCGCAAGGGTCAGCACATCCAGAGTGCAATGAATAATCCTCGCCCAGGGAAAACTGCCTTTGTGATCATGGTATCTCTCCTGCCAAGGAAGTTTGTGAATAGTTTTTTGAAGTCTTCGATTTTTATTGGCAGGAGTTATTAACCTTTTATGTCCAACAGACCCTTCTGTCATTCAGGTGAAAACGATAGACCCCTTACTAAGTCCATGCTATACTGTGTATTATTTCATAAATATATCACAACAACACATTCCCACAAGAATAATGTTTTTTTTAATTTAAATTCAAGCTCTAGGACCCCTTGTTAAATAACCCTGTTCTAGGGTAAGTGACAGTTGTTTTTTATGTTCTCAAGAATTTTTCCATTTTATCTACATTGTCTAGTTTGTTGGCATATAGTAATTCATAGTATCCCATGACTTGTTTCATTTCTGTGGGGTCAGTAGCAATGTCCCCATTTTCATTTTTTCTTTTATTTACTTACATCTTCTCCCTTTTTTTCTGTGTCCATCTTCCTAGGGGATAGTCAATTTTGCTTATCTTCTTGAAGAACCAATTTTTGGTTTTGTTAATTTACTTTTTTTTTTTAATTTCATTTATTTCTGCTTTGGTCTCGTTATTTCTTACTGCTTGCTTTGGGAATAGTTTGTTGTTGTTTCTATAGTTCATCCAGCTGTGTAGTTAGGTCATTGATTTTAGGTCTTTCTTCTTTTTTTAATAGTAAAATGAATTTTAAAAATTTCACTCTCAGCACTGCGTTTGGTGCATTTCATATGTTCTGATATTTTGTATTCTCA
The DNA here is from genome assembly GCA_029593785.1 of Cabassous unicinctus. Taxonomy (NCBI): domain Eukaryota; kingdom Metazoa; phylum Chordata; class Mammalia; order Cingulata; family Chlamyphoridae; genus Cabassous; species Cabassous unicinctus. Next base: position 9,789 of record JAQZBX010084599.1, on the reverse strand, counting down.
TTTTCCTTGATCTCAAAATATTTATGCATTTCTCTCACAATTCCTTCTTGTACACACTGTTTATTTGTGTGTTGTTTAACCTCCATATATGTGTGAATTTTCCCTTTTTCTGTTGTTGATTTCCAACTTTATCCCATTATGATCAGAGAAAGTGCTTTGTATAATTTTGATCTTGCTGAATTTATTGAGATATGCTTTGTGACTGAACATATGGTTTATCTTGAAGAAATATCCATGAGCACTTAAGAAAAACGTATATCCTGCTTTTGGGGGGTGTAGTGCTCTGTATATGTCTACTAAGATTAGTCCATGTATCTTATAATTCAAGTTCTCTATTTATTGTTCCACTGCCCAGATGTTCTATCCATTGCTAAGAATGGTGTAGTGAAGTCTTCCAACTCTTATTGTAGAGATTTCTATTTCTCAATTCAGTTTGACAATGTTTACCTTATATAATTTGGGCCATCCTGGTTAGGTGCATATACATTTTTTATTTTTTCTTCCTGGTGAATTTCTTCCTTTATTAATATATGTTCTTCTTTGTCTCTAATAACAGTTTTACTTTTAAAGTTTATTTCATCTGATATAAGTACAGTTATTCCAGCATTTTTGTTACTGCATATGTGGAATATCTTTTCCAACCTTTCACTTTCACTGTATTGTTATCCTTGGGTCTAAGGAGAGTCTCTTATAGATAGCATATAGATGGCTCTATTTTCTTATCCATTCCACAAGTCTGTGTCTTTTGATTGAGGAGTTTAATACATTAACTGTCAGTGTGATTACTGTAAGGCAGTTCTTAATTTATCCATTTTGATCTTTATGTTTTATCTGTCATATCTAATTTTCATCCTCTTTTTACAACTTTAGTTACATTTACTGATATAATCTTCATTTCTAGACTCTCTTCCAAGCCCCTCTCCTTTGTATTTTCTTTTCAGGCTGTAGTACTCCCTATAGTGTTTCCTGCAAAACTGGTCTCTAGGTTACAAACTATCTCAGTTTCTGTTTATTTGTGAATACTCTAAACATGCCCTCATTTTTGAATGTCAATCTTGTTGGATATAAGATTATTGGCTGGAAGTTTTTCTCTTGCAGTATTTTAAATATATCATACCACTGCCTTCTTGCCTCCAGGGTTTCTGATAAGAAATCAGCACTTAAACTTATTGGGTATCCCTTGTATATGATGCATTGCTTTCTTTTACTCTTCTCAGAATTCTCTTTGTCTTTGGCACTTGACATTCTCATTAGTATCTCTCATAGATGATTAGGTATATCTAGATTTATTCAGATGGGAGCACATTGTTCTTCTTGGACACAGATATCTGTGTCTTTCAATAACATTAGGAAATTTTGTGCCACTATTTCTTCAAATATTCCTTCTGTCCCTTTTCCTTCTCTTCTCCTTCTGGGACACCCATATCATGTACGTTTGCATGTCTCTTGCCATCATTTAGTTCCCTGAGAACTTGATCAATTTTTCCATTCTTTCTTTATATGCTCTTTTGTATGTTTGTTTTGGAGGCCCTGTCTTCAAGCTCCCTGATGCTTTCTTCTGCCTCCTCAAATCTGCTGTTATATGCCTTCAGCTTATATATAGTTTTTGGAATATCAGGGCCAGGGATTGAATCTGGGACATCATATTTGGAATCCAGCATTCTACCGTTGAGCCACATTGGGTCCCCTGAGTTGGTCTCTTTGTTTGTTGGTTTCTTTGGTTTTTAGGAAGCACCAAGACCTTCCATTTGGGAAGTATGTGCTCAACAATTTGAGCCACATTCACTCCTCTCCAGTGTATTTTTACTTTTATTCATTGTGCCTTTCATTCCAATAAGATCTGTTATTTTCTATATATGCTTTCAATTTCTTCTTTGTGCTTACCCAGTGTCTTCTTAATATCATTAATCTCTTTGGACATTTCATTGAATTTACTAAGGAAATTTGTTTGAACATCTATGATTAGCTGTTTCAAGTCATTTCTGTCATCTTTAGGCTTACTTTGTTCCTTTGACTTGGCCATATCTTCCTGTTTCTTGGTATGGATTGTAATTTTTTGTTGGTCTTTGCTTTTCACTTACTAAATGCATTTATTCTGGATACAGTTTCTCCCTTTAGTTTAAGTCTTTCTTGCCCTTTCTTCCTTGTTGTTTATGTAGTAGGAACCATAAGCTTTGGGAGCTGAAGCTGCCCTCATTGCCCCAGGAACTGATGAAGCTTCTCCCACCCTTCTTCCATGTCAGATATAGGGACAGAACCACAGCCATGTGTAATAATCCAAGCTATGAAGTCCAAGACAATTTGTAGTTGCTTAGAGAGACTGAAGAAACTTCATCCCCCTTCTTTCCCTGCCTAGGTTGTGGATGGAGGTGCTTGGTTAGGCAGGAAAATAAGCATACAGGACAAAACTGATGCAGTTGCCCATATAGACTGAAGTGGCACTGTTGCCCCTCCTCTGGTACCAAGGGTGGGTATGGAACCCTGGAGTGCCCAACAATCTAAACCAAGTGGGCTGAAAGCATTGCAGTTGTCCTGATAGGCTGAAAGACCATTGTCCCTTCTGCCCTTTAAGGGGTGGGGATGGAGCCACAGGTGTCTTACAAACCAGCCCATGTGGACTGAAAGCACCTACAGTTGCCCAGAGAGGCTGAGGGAACAGAGCTTCCATTTTATCCTATTGGAGGATGCAGGTAGAGATTCAGGCACACAAAAGTCCAGCCTGTGCATGTTGAAAGTGCCTGCCGTTTCCCAAAGAGGCTGGGAAAACATTGTCCCCTTCTTGTCCTATTGGCAGGTTGGGGTGGAGCCAACACACTCAACAATCCAGGCTATTCAGGCCAAAAGCACCTGCAGTTGGCCAGGAAAGCTGAGGAAACACAGCTTCCCTGCTTTCCTATTGGGGAACCATGATGCAATAACAGGTGTCTTGACTATTCAGTCTGTGTTGGCCATTAAAGTCCTTTCTAAGCACTCATAGTAGAACACTGAATCAAGAAACTCTGCTTAGTGGGCCTGTATCAATAAATTCAGTGTTATCCAACTGTATGTTCCTTCCATCATTATCCCCTCTTAATATCCATTTCCACATATATTCCCCTGATTTCTGTCTATATAAATTGGAAAAATCATGCAGTTCTTTTGGAGCAGAACACACTTCGTCTTGGGTCGCCTTTTCTATCACACCTTTCAGGTCTTTTAAGACTTCAGGCTAACTATAGGTCTGGAAGCAAAGGGGGTATAGGGGGTGAGTCATTAGTGGAATTAGTGGTTTCTTGTGAATCAATTATTTCAGGGGATTCATTTACAGTTCCATCTGGTGAAACAGGTTAATGTCTAACTGAGGCATGAGGGTCATATCCTCAGGGCAGTCAAATTACAGGTCTCTCAAGGAAAGCATGTGTGATGGTTTCGAGTTCTTGCCAGAAAAATATTTTCTTAATCCATTTCTGTGGGTGTGGGCCCATTATAAATAAGACCTTTTGATGAAGTTATTTCAGTTATGTTTGGCCCAAGTCAATCAGGTGAAATTTTAATCCAGATTACTGAAGTCATTCATAAGCAGAGTAAAAGTCAGAGAGAAAAGCCACAGAGATCAGCCAGATCTGGAAGAAAAGGGAACTAAAAAGAGACCTGTGTAATGACATGTGACTTAAAAGCCAAGTAACCACAAAGGTTGCCAGTCTGGTAAGATGATAGTGATGTTGGCAGGAAGCAAGCATTCTAGTCACTGAATTTCTGAGCCAATAAATTCCTTTTGTTATGCAAACCCATTGTAAGGTATTTGTTTTAGCAGCTAGGGAACTAAGACAGTAACCATTTTATTGAGCATGAAAAAGTATCATATTCTGGTTTTGATTTGCTTTTACATAATGGTTAAGGAATTTAAGATCCTTTTCATGTGCTGCTTAGCACAATAAGACAATAAAAAACAACAACAAACATTTAACTGTCATTATTCACAGATGATGGTACTGTCTCCACAGAAAATATTAATGACCATAGAAAATAATGTGAAAACTTAGCATAAATATAAAATACAAAAATCAATTCTATTTCTTTATATTACCTTCAAACAGATGTTTTCAAAGCAGGTAGTTTAAAGCAGAGGACCCTGATAAGGAAAGAGCAGGATACTGGTGGGCTAGACAATGGAAGAATTAACATCATTATAAATTGGGCAGAATATATACAATGGGTGATTTTTTTTTTCAGATATTCTAGGTTAAGTATATAAGCATGAACAGCCTGAATGGTAATAACTCTTTGCTAGATAAGTTGACCGAAACTGACTCAATGGTCACCCATAGGAAAGTTAGAACTGATTAGGTAGGAACCTGCCAAGCTTTGTCTATTTCAGTCTTGAAATATTCACTGATAAGAGTGGACCGGGGATTGGAAACAAGAATTGTTTTATGGCAGCCTTGTATTGTTATTAGATATACATGTGGAAGTGTCAAGCAATAATGCTGAGTTAACACTCATTAAGCACATACTCATTCTGGGGCCAGGGACACTTCTAAATGTTTTTCCTTTCTCAGTTATTTGCTCTGCATGACAACGATGTGAAGAATATATTAGTACAATTCATAATTTACAGAGGAAGTAGCTAGAGACACAGAGTACTGTGCAGATAATGAAATATATGATTCTCAACCTCAGAGAAGATGGTATGACTGGAGGTGTAAGGTAAGATGTAATCTGCTACAGACAGTCATGTATTTAATGACGCAAATGAGAGAGATGCATCAATAGAGAGAAGAGGCTTAAGCACTGAGCTCTAGGGTGATCTGATATCAAGAAGGCTGTCAGAAAAACTGGAGCTGTGCAATGTGAATGTCTGAGTCATGGATGTTTAGTCAATAACAGCAGAATGTAACAAATTATGTCCTCTCTTTATTAATTTAAAGATCTGCTAACTTTTTATAACACTAATATTGCCACCCTGGCTTTCTTTTTTCCCCAAAATTAGAACAAAAATGTACATATTATACAGTTTAATATATTCTGTGTGTACGTACTTAAAAAAAAAAAACTTTTATAGTATAATGCTTGAGCTGAAGCAGAATTTTTTTGCTTGAATACCTGTACATATAAACACATAGCCAGACAAAGGGCTGTCAGTACTTACACATCACACAGTGTGAGTGGGAGAAACAGATCTGTCTCCAAAGTAAAGATAAGGATAGAACACTTGATTTGTGCACAATCTAATTTTTTCTATCACTTTCTCATTCAATATTTTTTCTCTCTCTATCTTTTTTAATTTTAGGAGGTGCCAGGGATTGAAATGCGGACCTCATGCATAGGAAACAGGCACTCAACCACTGAGCTACACCCATTACCTCTTTTCTCATTTTAATTTATACTAAATTGTATTTAGAATAGTGCCAATTAAGTTTTTACTATTTTCACAGATGAAACAAATAAGCTGTGCAGTTAATAATCCCAAAATATTAATTAATTGCTTAAATAATTCATTCATTCAACAAACATTTTTGGGTTATTTATTAAGTACCAGCCACAGGATATGTACCAGACATATAATGACAAACAGAACAGACAAGATTTTGTCTTCATAGAACATAATTATGTGGAGCATAAACAAGGAAAACAAGGAAAATATCATACATATAACATTATAAAGGAAGAGATATGTGTTATTTTAGCAGGATCCCCAGTGTCTCCCTCACTGGGTATAAGTAAAATCTTTGAAAATACTCTGAGAACTCATTATATATATATATATATAATTTCATTTGTTTCATTTTACTGGCTTTTTATCTGCCTCCTTGTTGGTTTTCAGTTTTGAATGTAATTTTGCAGCAGACAATAGGACACAAAGCAATTCCCGCTTGTTTTGAGGTGTTAGGAACTGTGTAGTATTTGCAGTGACTTCCAAGGGGATGTGTGAGAGTGGAGGCATCACAAGGAATGTATGGGGAGTTACTTCTCTTCTCATCTGCACTTTGCATCCTTCCCTCTAGATTATGACAAAACTGAAACCTCTCTTTTTGCATCTTGCAACTTTTAAGAGAACCAATTGATTTTTTTTTTCATGGCCTTTTGAAAATGTACGGCAAGTGAAATTATTAAAACTTAAACTGAATGTAAAATTTTCCTCTATATTTCTTCTTTCCCTACCTAATTCAAGGAGGTAGTTGGGCTCTACAAACAGAAGCTGCCAAAAGTGTATGGCTCTTAAGGATTATTTCAAAATTATCTCATTGAAGTGGTCTCACTGGGTGAACTGGAGACTGAGGGGAAGTTTGGTTGGAGTGGGAAAGGAGAGTCCTAGATATTGGGAAAGGACAGGGCCTTGCTTATAATACTGTCCTGGGGTAGGTGGCAACAACTCAGAGGGAAGTGGTGGACCTAAGGAGGCAAATCTACTAATTGTGCTCCTGGCCTCTTCAAGCTGCCCATGCTCAAACAGGGCATGGAAGCAGCAGAGCCAATACTTCAGGTAAATCTCATTGTCTTGGAAAAGTGGTATGTCAATCCTCTTCTCCAATGTCTTGGTACATCATTATATCCTGGATGAAATTGCAGAACCATAAGCATTTGCAGGTCAAATGCTTTGCAAGAAGAAATACAGTTAAGTTTTCTAACATTTTGTAAGCAGGCACCTCTGACATGGAGATTCATTTACTTAAAGAAATATCACAAAAAAATTCTTATTGCAATATAATTTTATGCACAGATTCACACCTATAAATAACTATCTTTAATTAATCTATTCAGTGAACAAGGATTCAGTTTATAAGGTCTACATGTCAGATGTTATACCAAATGCTCTTGAAAATGAAATGACTAGGAGAAAGTCCCTCAATCTTTGAAGAGAAACAGGGCCAAGTAAAAAAATTGTTTTATTTATCTTTTTGCTTTATAGCAAGTGAACCCCAAATGTAGATGTCTAAAAGAACATTCACTGCATTCACAACTTTTCAGGTTGGCAATTTGAGGTTCTTATGTTTTCCAGGCTCAGCTGCACTCCACTGTGGTCCCTCATGTATCTGCAATCCACTGTCATGTGAGCAGGTGGCCTCCAGAATAAATATAGAGGCTTGGCTCAAGCAGAGAACAATGGATATTTGCCTGTGTGCATTCATAAATCTCTCAGACAGGTGATCTCAGATGTCCTGAGCGCAGTCCTTTTTTTGTGAGGACAATCATAACACTGTTCCAGAGGCCCCAAAGAAAAATACATGAAGGGACTAAAGACATTCACAATAACATTTCCTGGGTCTCAGGGTTAGTAGGATGAAATAACAGTGGCCCAGATTCCACTTTTGAGTGATGGAACTTCTAGGAACCATATCACACAATCCCATTCTACTGGCTATCTATGATGGATGTGTCCTTTGGAGAAGTCACTACACATTTGTTGATTCAACAATTGCTTATCAAATAGCTACTAGGTGTGAGACACTGTCATATTTTCTGGAAATGAAAAGATGAGTTAGACCTGGTCTTTACTCCAAAAGTTGCAAAGACTATTTGGAGGAGACAGATTTGTGACTAAATATCTCCTATCAACCATGATTAGAGCCACAATGGGGGATAATTGAGTGCTTTGAAATTATTGAGCAGGATTTTCACCTAGTTAGCACATGCTCAGTAAGATGTGACCTAAGGATACCAATAACAGCTGGCATTTACATGTTCTTATTCTGTACCAGCCATTCAATGTTTTCAGTGTTCCCATGTATAAGCCTATTTCATCCCACCTACAATACTATGCAATTGATAGAGCACTCCTCATTTTACAGATGAAAAAAGTAAGGTATGGAACATTCAGCTGAAATGTCTATGGTTATATGAGCAGAAAGGGTGGATCTAGGCCCAAAATGCAGGAGCTCAACTGTCTTAAACACCATGTGACTCTGAGGCAGGATGATCCAGGGGAGGGGAGGTGAGAGAAAGCCTAGTCAGAGGAAACAGATTTTATGAAAACTCAGATACAAAGAGAACTGAGAGTGGTTATGAGGGGTCATTTTGTGACCAGGCCTGGAGAAACAGGTTTCAACCAGAGTCAAATAAAAGGTTTAGGAGAAAACAACAGTCCATCATAGTTGGTCCCTGCACCCCAGTCACTCTACCTCAATGGATAGCCACTTATTTGAGGGCAATGAGAAGTTTCAATCCATTTTTGTTAAAATATCTCTGTCTCCCCACTACCAATCCTTTGCTTCAGCAATTGTGATGGGCACAATCCTTTGCTTCAGCAATTGTGATGGGCACATAGAACTGAATTATGACAATGACGATGTCACACAAGAGTTACTCTAAGCCTTGGTGCTCATTCAGATACTCTCTGCTCTTCAATGAGGTTGGCAATCTGAGATCTGCCTATGGGAGAGCAAATGCGGCTATCACTTGATGGATATTCAGGACTAAATCAGAGTCCCTAACTCAAGATAGTTTGGGACATCACCTATAACTAGGAGAAGGGATAAAAATCCTTCAGAAGCAGTTCTTGGTTCACATCCACTCAGACAAGATGAAACAGCAATCTGGAATGAAGAGGCCTTTAAAGTTTTAGGTAAGGATGGAAGGAAATTTGCCTCTAATTGATAAGCCCTGGTTTGTGAGGGGTCTGATTTCTCCTAGGTCAGATTTCTCCTGATTGCTCCTTGACCTATTTCCCCATGGACCGAAGGAAGGAAAATAAAGGTTTTGGAGTGAAGGAATGAAGCTCACTGAATCTTTCACTGAAGAAGTACTTCCCATCATTCAGTAGACAATTAAGATATGAATGGATAAATGAAGGGTAAATTATGAACAAACACAAAAATTCTACTTTGAGTCTGAGAGATCTTCCAGAATAGGAATAGGCATATTACCCAATTATGTGTATTAGTCAGCCAAAGGGTGCTAATGCAAAGTACCAAAAATATATTGGCTTTTATAAGGATATTTATTTCGGGTAAAAGCTTACGCTTAAAAGGCCCTAAAGAGTCCAACTCAAGGTTAGCTTCTCACCCAAAGTCATTTGTCACATGTTGAAGCAAAACGGTAGGCAATGTCTGTGAGGGTCCAGCATTCCTTTTTCCTCTTAAGACTCTGTGGTTCCAGCTTCTTTTCATCTCAGCTGTAGGCTGGAGGGCTTATTTCTTTCCAGGCCTTCTCAGCTGCTCAAAGATCTGGTCTCTTCAGCTGCATACTATCAGGTGAGTGACTCAGCTCTCCTTGGGGCTCCATCATCAATACTAATTCTCCCCTCAGCCATGTATCTGGAACTCTCTGTATTCCTCTGTATTATTCTGCATCTTCTTGTTTGATTGTCTGTTTGTATAGCCCCAAAATGGGTCAGGTCCTCAACCTTGAGCCACCATAATGATGTGGTTAAATCAAAGCCCTAATCTTGATTTAATAAAGTAAACATAAAACCTTTGAATTTAAATCAAAGATTATCATACCTAGAGGAGCAGACCAGTCGACAAACATAATTTATATCTCTTTTTATAATTCATAAATAATATCAAACTGCCACATCAGGTCTGTAACCTAACTGCTTTACATAGACAGAGAGGGAAGGACTAGGTAGGCAACTGTGGTAGAGGGGTGTGGGCCTGGGAAAGAGTGGTTAGGAGATTCATACTTCATATTTATTACATTTTATAATTAAATTGAATGCATCTTTGGAGGAATTAAGAATATAAAATTGATCAGGACATTATGGGAGTGGGTGGCATGATGGAGCACACTATCCCATGTTCATTCCAGAGGTCTCTATACTTTTGAGCTCTACTGCCCCATCCTGAGATCAGGCCCTTCTCTATCTTCTAC
>JAQZBX010084598.1:0-13238 GCA_029593785.1 Cabassous unicinctus | reverse complement strand
GGATTTATTCTCATTGGGGTACGGTGTGCTTCTTGGACATGTAAGTTCATTTCTTTTGTGAGAGTTGGGAAATTTTCAGCTATTATTTCCTCAAATACTCTTTCTGCCCCTTTTCCTTTCTCTTCCCCTTCTGGAACTCCCATGACACGTATGTTGTTGCGTTTTGTGTTGTCATTCAACTCTCTGAGCCCCTGCTCAAGTTTTTCCATTCTTTTCTCTCTCTGTTCTTTTCTCTCTTCAATTTTAGCTGCTCTGTTTTTGGTATCACTTATTCTTTCTTCTGTCATTTCGAGTCTGCTGTTGTATGCCTCATGTTTTTTTGACTACGCCTATTGTGTCTTTCATTCCCATGAAGTCCGTTACTTTTCTGTTCAGGATTTCAAATTCTTCTTTGCATTCGCTCAATGTCTTCTTGATGTCATTTATCTCTTTAACTATATTGTCTTTCATCTCATTAATTTGGTTTTGGAAATTTGTGCTCATCTCACTGATTAGTTCTCTCAAATTCTGCATCTCTTCTGGGACTTTGCTGTATTCCTTTTCTTGGGCCATGTCTTCTATTTTCTTAGTATGGCTCATAATTTTTTGCTGGTGTTTAGGCATCTGGTAGGTAGTATTTTACTTAGATGCTCTATCTCTTCCTCTTTTATAGGGTTTCAGTGGCAGGAGGCTGTGAGTTACCACAGCTCTTTGATTTTTGGCTCAACCTTGATTGTTAGGATTGTCCTGCTGGTTGCTCAAAACTGGGCACTGGACCCAGTAATTGGTTGTAGCGTCGTTTTCTAGGGCCTTGGGCAGGGAGGCTATAGAGGCCAGGAAAAGCCTCTCCTACTTACTAATTTTCTTATGTGCAATTTCTTGGTCTGCCAGGAGATGGCATTCGTTGGCAGCTCTCAATTCAATGCCTGGTCGGAGTGTATTTGTTGTGACACAGACCAGATCAATGTGGTAGAGCTTCCTGTCTGGGGGCTAAGAGCCTTGTAATTTAAACTTTTGGAGACAGTTCTCTAGTCTTCTCTGGAAGCCCCCTCCCTTTTCCCAGCTAGGAAATATTTCCACTCCCCTCTGAATCCTCACAATCAGTCCCTGTTAATAGAGGAGGAGATTGGGAGGTTTGTATATCTTTAGCCCCTTGCAGGCTCCAAGGCAAACAATGGCGCAGCCCCGCCCGGCCTGGAAGAGCTCTGGGGACAGGGCAGACCAGACCTGGGATTCAAAAGCAGGGTCAGCCCCAGGCTCTCTCTCCCCTCTCCTGTAGAGTCCTCAACAATTAGTCCAGGCTAGAAGAGAGGGAGGTTGCGAGGGTCGGATTTCTCCAGTCCTTCCTAGGCTCCCAGGGCAAACCGCGGTGTGGAAGGGTCTGTGGGGCTCCGCAGCCCAAATTTGTGGGTCAGAACCTGAGTCAGCCTAAGGCTGTGTCCTTCTGTCTCCCCTTTCTGGGAGTGGTAGATCCCTGGAGCCCCCTTTGTCTGTAGTCTCAGGCCCAGAGGCCCGAGAATTCTAAAGAGTGTTGGGGAGGGTGCCGGCAGCAGCGGTGGCTGCTGGTTCCAACTCACGGTTCTGTGGTCTCGATTTCCTTCTTTTGTCCCTCTCTCCTCTGGGTGGTGTGCAGCCTTCCTCTGCTGTCCTAAACCCTGGAAGATCTTTTTCGGGGCTGTTTCCTCCTGTACTCTAGCTGGTTTTCTGGAGAAGAGATTCCCGTGTCTTACTAGTCCGCCATCTTCCCAGAAGTCTCACTAGCCATTCTTGAAGTGTGAAATGTTATTTCATTGTGGTTTTGATTTGCATTTCTTTAATGGCTAAGGATGTTGAGCTTCTTTTTTATGTGCTTTTTGGCCATTTGTATATTTTCTTTGGAGAAATGTTCATTCAAGTCTGTCTATTTTTTAAAATTGGGTTGTTTGTTTTTTTACTGTTGAATTTGTAGGATTTCTTCATATATTCTGGATATTAAACCCTTATTAGATTTGTCATTTCCAAATTTCTCCCAGAGGTCCCATTTATCTATTTTTTCTTTTGTTGCTTGTACTTTAGGTATAAAAACTTAAGAAGCCATTGCCTAACCCAGGGTCCTGAAGATGCTTCCCTATGTTTTCTTCTAGGAGTTTTATAGTTCTGGTTCTTATATTTAGGTCTTTGATCTATTTTCGGTTGATTTTTGTGTATAGTGATGTAGGCATCCACCCTCATTATTTTGCATATGGACATTGAGTTTTCCCAGCACCATTTCTTGAAGAGACTGTTATTTCCCAGTTGAGTGGACTTGGCACCCTTGTCAAAAATCATTTGGCCATAAATGAGAATTGATTGCTAAAATCTCAATTGGATTCCATTGGTCCATATGTCTGTTCTTCTCCCAGTGTCATGGTGTTTTGATTACTATGGCTCTGTAATAAGGTTTCAGATCTAGAAGCGTGAGTCCTCCAACTTTGTTCATCTTTTTCCAAATGGCTTTGGCTACTCAGGACCTCTTACCCTTTCATATAACTTTGATAATTGGCTTTTCCATTTCTGCAAAGAAGGTTGTTGGAATTTTGATGAGGATTACATTGAATCTGTAAATAGCTTTGTGTAGAATTGATATTTTAACAATATTTAATCTTCTAATCCATGAACACAGAATATCTTCCCATTTATTTAGGTTTTCTTTGAGTTCTTTTACCAGTGCTTTGTAGTTTTCTGTGTACAGGTCCTTACTTCCCTTGTTAAATTTATTCCTGGATATTTGATTCTTTTAGTTGCTATTATAAATGGAATTTTTTTCTCTCAAGTTCCTGGTTAGGTTGTTCATTACTAGTGTACAGAAACACTACCGAATTCTGGGTGTTGATCGTGTACCCTGTCACTTTGCTGAAATTATTTCTTAGCTCTGTCGTGGATTTCTCAGGATTTTCTATATGTAGGAGGATCATGCCATCTGCAAATAGGGAAAACTTTGCTTCTACCTTTCCAATTTGGAAGTCTTTTGTTTCTTTTTCTTGCCTAATTGCTCTGACTAGAACTTCTATAATAATATTGAATGGTGACAGTGGGCATGCTTGTTTTAGTCCTGATCTTAGAGGGAAAGTTTTGTTTTCCACTATTGAGTATGATGTTAGCAATATCAATTGAGATGATCGTGTGTTTTTTCTTTTTTTCCTTCATTCTGTTAATGTGTATTACATTAATTGATTTTCTTATATTGAATCACCTTTGCATACCTAGGATAAATCCCACTTGATAATGGTATATTAAAATTCTTTTAATGTGCTTTTGGATTCAGTTTGCTAGTATTTTGTTGAGGAATTTTGCATCTATATTTATAAGGGATATTGGTCTGTAGTTTTCTTGAGATTTTTTTTTTTTTTTTTTAAAGATCTATTTATTTTATTTTATTTATCCTCCCCTTGCTGCTTGTGCTGCTGTGTCCATTCGCTGCGTGTCTTCTCTGTGTCTGCTTATCTCCCCCTTGCTGTGAGGTCTTGCCGCATCAGCCCACGGCGCCGGGCGAGCCGACCTGCCCTCACAAGGAGGCGCCGGGAAGCGAACCCGGGGCCTCTCATATGGTAAACGGGTGCTCTATCCATTGCGCCACACCCACTTCCTGCCGTGAGGTTGCTGCATCAGCCCACCGCACCGCTCAGGCCGGCGTGCCCTCACAAGGAGGCCTCGGGACGCGAACCCGGGCCTCCCATATGGTAAACGGGGGCTCTGTCCACTGAGCCACACCCGCTTCCCTCTTGTGATATTTTTATCTGGCTTTGGTATGAGGGTGGTGGTGGCCTCAGAATGAGTTAGGAAGTGTTACCTCCCCTTTAGTTTCTTGGAAGAGTTTGAACAGGATTGGTGTTAATTCTTGGAATGTTTGGTAAAATTCCCTGTGAAGCCATCTAGTCCTGGGGTTTTCTTTGTTGGGAGGTTTTTGATTACTGATTCAGTCTCTTTACTGGTTACTGGCTTGTTGAGATCCTCTTCTTGAGTCAGTGTAGGTAGTTGTGTGTTTCTAGGACTGTCCATTTAATCTAGGTTTATCTAATTTGTTGGCATACAGCTGTTCATAGTATTCTTTATATCTCTGCTCTAATTTTTGTTCCTTCTTCCCTCTGCTTGCTTGAAGATTGATTTATTTATTTACCTCCCCCTCCCCCCCGTTGTTTTGCACTCGCTGTCTGCTCTCTGGGTGTTCTTCTGTGTCTGCTTGTCTTCGCTTTAGGCAGCACCAGGAACCGATTCTGGGACCTTCAGGCATGGGAGAGAGGTGCATAATCTCTTGTGCCACCTCAGCTCCCTGGTCTGCTGTGTCTCTTTTTGTTGCGTCATCTGGCTGTGCCAGCTCTCTATGTGGGCCAGCTCTCCTGTGCGGTCCAACACTCCTGTGTGGACCAGCACTCCACGCAGGCCAGCTTGCCTTTCACCAGGAGGCCCCAGGAATCGAACCCTGGACCTCCTATATGATAGATGGGAGCCCAGTTGCTTGAGCTGTTTCCCATGAGCCACATCCATTTCCCGCTCTGCTTGCTTTGAGTTTATTTTGTTCATCTTTTTTCTAGATCCTCTGGTTTTGAGGTTAGGTCTCTTTTGTGAGATCTTTCCTTTTTTATTGTAAGCATTTAGAGCTATAAATTTCCCTCTCAGTACTGCCTTTGCTGCATCCCGTAAGTTTTGAGAAGTTGAATTTTCATTTTCATTTGCCTCAAGATAATCCCTAGTTTCCCTGGCAATTTCTTTGACCCATTGGTTGTTTAGAATACATTGTTTATTTTCCACATAATTGTGAATTTTCCATTTCTCCCTCTGTTACTGTTTTTAAACGGCTTCATTCTTCTGTGATTGGAAAAGATATGTTGTCTGACTTCAGTATTTTTTAATTCATTGGGACTTGTTTTGGGATAGAACATATGGTCTATCGTGGTGAATGATCCATGTTCATTAAATGTGTTTTGCTGCTGTTTGGTGAAGTGTTCTGTATATGCCTGCTAGTTCTGAGTGGTTTAGGTATCATTCAAGTCTTCTTAATTGATCTTCTGTCTAGCTGCTCTGTCCATTATTGAAAGTGGTGTATTAAAGGCTGTATATAGAACCATGTATTTTTCCCCTTCAAATCTGTCATATATGCTTCAATATGTGTATGCTTTTGAAGTTAAGTTGGTATGAAATTGAACATGATTGTTATAAATTTAGGAGGTTAAATTCCACCCCCACTCCCCCAGATGGCTCCCTCGTAGTTTTTGCCCATAGTTTTTGCTCTTACTCTGTTTATTTGTTCTTCAGGAGGCCCTGGGAACAACCTGGGACCTTCCATGTGGGAGGTGGGCACCCAACTGCTTGAGCCACATCTGCTCCCCAGGAGGTTAAATTTTAACACCATGGAAACCACATGTTTTTCATTGGTATTGTGAATACCTTTTTTTTTTTTTTTTGATTGGTTATTTCTGGTATATAGGGAGGCTATTAATTTGCATGTGTGTGTGTATAAATTTTTTGTTTTGTCCACTTGCAGAATTTCCTTCAGCTTTAATAACTTTTCCTTATATTTGGTCTTTTAGATAGGTGGCCATCTGTACACACTGGTGTTTGTCTCCTGCCTAATTATGTCTAAGTTGCATGTTTGACACCCTTTGATAGAAACAGACATATTTGTCATTTCTTATTTAAATAGGATAATTTCAGCTTTTCACCAAATATGTGTTACTTTTGGGAAATACTCTTCATATACCTGTTTCCTTCTATTCCTGATATTAAAACTCCCTAGGAAACAAGAATAGATGGTGATGTTCAGCTATCTTTTGGACATTTTTTAAATGATCATATGTCAGTAATATATATTTGTCTTCGTGTGAAATTTATACATTTCTTAATATTGAATCTTTACTGCATTCCTGGACCAAATCCTACTTGGTCGTGATGCTTATTCTCTGAATTTAGTGCTGAATTTATTGGGCTAGTGTTTTGTTTAAAATTTTGTATCTATGTAAAATGTTTTGTAGTTGGCATATATTTTCTTTTCAGCATCCTCTCATTGTTTTTGGAGGAGGCAAACAGTACCCTGGTTTTCCCCTGGGGGATCGCCGCTTTGTATTGTACATGCTATGTATTTTGAATGGGATTGGCCCCTGCTACATGGGTGGATCCTGACTAGTTATGGGTATTAGATCACATCCTATTGGCCCCTTGGTTACAGTTTTTTGGTCTCTAATGGGCTTAGAACCCAATTAATGCCAGTTAGATACAAAAATAATGTGTGCAACTCTGTAGGGGAAAAGAAGCTCTTATTTTCTTGGGACCTGCCAGAGATGCAATTACTGCCATTTGTAACACTCTTCTGATTTCAGAACCAGGTAGGGATAATTAATATTGTATCGTGATCGTGTATTGTGCATGTGTTCTTTCTTTTTCCTTGTCAGACCAGAGTTATCTCTTTCAATACTTTTTATCAGAGGAACTGATTTGGGTTCGATTGACCAAGTTTTTGTTTTCTATTTCACCAGTTCTTTTGTTTGTTAATTCCTTTCTTCTACTTTCTTTGTTTTTCTCTTTCTATCTTGATTTGAATGCTTAGTTCATCTTTATTCTTGTTTCATAATAAAATTTTCAAGTTTGATTCACCTCTGATGATAGCTTTGCAAAGCATTCTGTAGATTCTGATAAGTAGCAGTGTTTGCTCTTTTTCTTTGTAAACTTTTTGTTAGGGAGACTTTCAAACATAACCCCAAATAGAAAAGGATAATGGTAACTCATATATCCATTGCCCAGTTTTAACAATTGCCGGCTTTTTTTTTTTTTTAAATCTATCCCTGCTCCACCCCCATACTTTTTATTTTTGGTTTGAATATTTTAAAACAAATCTCAGACTTTATATCACCTCTAAATTCTTCAGCATGAAGGCTTTAAGGAAATCATAACTACAATGCCATTATCATACCTAACCAACTTAATTATACTTTGTTAATATCATCTAATATCTATGTCTCTGTTCCGTTTTCTCCGGATGTCTCAAAATGTGTTTTTATACTTGGTTTGTTTGATTGAAAATCCAAAGAACGTTTACACATTGCATTTGATTGATGCCTCTTAAGTCTTTTTATGAATCTCTAATCATTCCTTTTCCTCCTTTGAAAAAAAAAATTCCATTCATGAAAGCAACACATCCTGTGGAATTGCTCAGATTCTGGATTTGGTAGATTGTATAGTTTTGGTGGTACTTAGTTGTTCTTCTAACCTTGTACTTCCTGTAAACTGGTAGGTAGGTCAAGATGTTTAATTGGTTTCAGATTTGATGGGGGAGGAGGGACAGGCAAGAGTAGTGTGCCATTTGCTTCAGATTGCATTGCACCAGAAGGCATAATGTCTCCTTGTCTTTCTTCTTGTGATATCAAAATTGATGAATAGGTTCAAGTGTCAGCAGCCCGATTCCATTCTTTATAAAGCTCTTCAACCAATTATCTAGAGGATGTAACAGCTATTTTGTTTGTTGCTTATGTCCATTATTCCATTGGTATATTGTCCTTTGGCCACTGAAACACATTGCCACAAACTTAATGGCTTCAAATGACAGAAATTTATTTTCTTACAGTTTTGGAGGACAGAAGTTTGAAATCAGAATTACTGGGCTAAATACAAGGTATCACCTAAACTGGTTTCCTCTGGAGGCTCTCAAGGAGAGTCCATTTCCTCGCCTTTTCCAGCCTCTGGAGGCTGCTCACATTCTTTGGCTCATGACCCTTTCCTCCATCTTCATAGCACATTGCTCAAGTCTCTGCCTTCATTGTGAAGTGGCCTTCTTTCTCTCCTTTACTTAAATCTTCCTCTGCTTCCCACTCATAAGACACTTGGGACAACATTTGGGGCCCACTCAGATAATCCAGGGTAATCTTCCTATCTGAAAAAAGTCTTAATCACATCTACAAGTCTCTTCTGCCATTTGAGATAATGTTCACAGGCTCTGGGGATTCAGACCTGGATATCACTGAGGGCCATTATTCAGCCCACCACAATTGGCAATTGCAAAATTCTATTTCTACATTTTTGAGTTGGCGTTCTTATATAAAAACCTTTCCCTTATCAACTTTGGTTATCTTGAAATACAGTTCTTATTGGAGACAAAGGAGTAATAAGTGATTTCTTTACTTAATGTTTAGAATACTTTGGGACTAGCAACTTCCACATGTGACTGCATTTATTGGTGTGTGCATGGTAAAATATATGTAACATAAAATTTGCCATTGTAACCATTTGTAAAGGTATAATTCATTGTCATTAATTACATTCAAAATGTTGTATAACTATTACCACTGTTTATTTCTAAAATTTTTTCATCACCTCAGACAGAAAATCTGTACCCATTAAGCAATAACTCCCTATTTCCGTCCTCCCCCACCCATTATTTTTTAATCTACTTTCTATGAATTTGCCTAGATATTTCATATGAATTGAACCATGCAATATTTGGCCTTTTGTGATTAGCTTATTTCACTCAGCATAATGTTTTCAGGGTTCATCTATGTTGTAGCATGTGTCAATACTCCATTCCTTTTAATGGCTGTTTAATTTTGCTAAATGCTGCTGGGAGTAATATACCAGAAATGTGTTGGCTTTTATGGGAATTTATTAAGTTAAAAGCTTATAGGTCTGAGGCTGTGAAAGTTTCCAAATCAAGGCATCATCAAGAGATGCTGTCTCACCAAGTTGGAGCTCAACTGTGAGCAGTCAAGCATATGGCAGGGCACAGTGCCAGTCCCCTCATCTCTCCCCATTCCTCCAGGCCTGTGACTTTGCTCTCTCCCAGGCTTGCCACCTTCTGAAGGCCTCTCTCTAGCTCTGCTGGTTTTTTCTGTGTCTGCTGCTTTTAGTCCTTTGTTTATAAAGGATTCCAGTAAGATGATTAAGACCCACCCCGGGTCACGCAATCTAATCACAGGCCATTAACAGAAGTAATTTCATCAGGAGTACCCACCTATAATATATGCACAGGTATGGATTAGCTCTCAGAACATGATCGTTTCTGGGAGCCACAAAAAACTTCAGACTGTCACAATGGCTGAATAATATTCCATTGTGTTGATGCACAACATTTTGTTTATCCATTCACCTATTGAAGGGTGTTTGGGTTGCTTTGGGCAATTGTGAATAACGCGGCGATGAGCGTTGGTATACATGCATGAATCCGTTTTCAATTCTTTGGGGTATTTATGTAGGAGTGGAATTGCTCGGTCATAAGACACTTCTATGTTTAATTTTCTGAGAAACCATCATACTTCTTTCTACTGCCACTGCACCATTTTATATTCCTCCCAGAAATGTGCGAGAGTTCCAGTTTGCCAATACTTATTTTCCTATTGTTGTTATTATTAGTATTGTTAGAATTCTTATTATTTCCATCCTAGTGGGGTGTGAAGTGGTATCTCATTTTGGTTTTGATTTACATTTCCTTAATGACTAATGATATTGAGCCTCTTTTCATGGGCTTATTTGCCATTTGTATATTGTTCTGGGTTGAATTGTTTCCCCCCCTCCAAGAAAAATGTTGAATTCTTAACCCCCAGTACCTCAGAATGTGACCTTATTTGGAAATAGGTTCATTACAGATGGAATTAGTTAAATCACAATGAGGTCGTATTGCAGTAAGGTGAACTCCTAATCCAATATAACTAGTGTCCTTATAAAAGGAGAACATCACGTGATGATGGAGGCAGAGATCAAGTGCTGCAGCTGCAAGCCAAGGAATGCTGGAAATCACTAGAAGCTGGAATAAACAAGGAAGGACTCTCCCCTATGGGTTTTGGAGGAAGCATGACCTGCATCCTTCTACTCAGCATCAAAATGACAACCCAATTTAAAAATGGGTCATGGGTTTGAATAGACATTTTTCCAAAGAAGATATTCAAATGGGCAATCAGTATATGAAAAGATGCTCAACATCATTAGCCATTAGGGAAATAAAAACTAAAACTATATGAGATATCACTTCACACCCACTAGAATGGCTATTACTGAAAAAACTGAAAAAATAGCAAGTGTTGGCAAGAATGCAGAGAAATAGGAACCCTTGTATATTGTTGTAGGAATGTAAAATGGTGCCGCTTCTGTGGAGAAAAGTATGGCATTTGTCAGAAAATTAAAGAATTACCTTATCTCCTGGCAGTTGCACGCCTAGGTTTATATTCAAAAGAATTGAAAACAGAGACTCAGATATTTGTACACCAGTGTTCTTTGCAGCAGTATTCACAATAGCAAAAATGTGGCAGCAACCTAAGTGTCCACCAACAGATGAAGGGATAAACAATATGTAGAATATCAATACAATGGAATCTCTTTCTCCCATAAAAAGAAGTGAAGTGCTGGCACATGCTACAACATGGATGAACCTTGAAGACATTTTGAGTGTAATAAACTAAACACAAAAGGACAACTAGCATATGATTTCTTTTATGTGAAATACTTAGAATAAACAAATTCATATAGACAGAAGGCAGCAGAATAGTGATCACCAGGGGTGGGAGGAACGAGAAATGGAGAGTTACTGCCAAATGAGAATGAGTTTTGGTTTGGGATGATGAGAATAGTCTGGAAGTAGATAGTGGTGAAAGTTACACAATATTGTCATTGTACCTAACGCCAAAGAGTTGTCCATTTGAAATGGTTAAAATGATGTTTATGTTATGTATATTATACTACCATTAAAAATATATTTAATTATCTTAAAAATCAATTTGCCACAGATGTGAGTTTCATTTTTGGCTCTCTGTTCTATTCCATTGGTCTATATGTCTATTCTTATTTCAGAATAGACACTTTTGAGTACTGTAGCTTTGTAATAAATTCTGAAATTTGGAAGTTTGTGTCCTCCAACTTTGTTCTTCTTTTCAAGATAGTTTTGTGTTTTCTGGATTCCTTGAAATTCCATATGAATTTTAGTAGTGATTTTTCCATTTCTGAAGAAAACACCATTGGAATTTTGATAGGGATTGTATTGAATCTGTATATCACTTTGGATTGTATTGACCTGAATAGTATTATCTTCCAAACTATGAGCATGGTATGTCTTTCAATGTAGTTAAGTCATCTTTAACTTCTATCAGCAATGTTTTAAAGTTGACAATACATTTTGGCTTTTCCTTCTAGTATTATAAACTCGTGGCTATGAATATAATTGTTTTTCAATTAATTGAAGCCATTTTTAGATGCTCATATTGTTCCCCCAGTTTGGGTCTCATGTTTCTGATTGCTTCCCTGCTCTCTGCCACAGCAAGATGACCCATCTTGTCCATATCCTGCTCCAGACCTGGAATCTGCCATTTTCGCCAAGACCCCCAGCTCCTTTTAGTGGTAAATGGTGGTTGCAGACTGCCAGTCTGGTGCTGGGTGCTCATTAGCCCTGGGCTGCTCCTCATAGCAGACAGGCCTAGGACAGCCGCCTTCTTCCTCAGTGAAAAAGCTTGTCTAGATATTCCCAATTCAAATTCAAGTTTGCAGGGTTTTTACTTCAAATCTTTTCTTTTTCTTAGCTGAAAATCTTGGTTTGCAATAATATTAACCTTATCTACAATATATAATGTTTTCAGAATAACAGTGCTGTCTTATTACTATTCTTTTTGTCCTTAGAATATGTTGCATTTGGAATGTGCTGTCAAATTATTGTGCTTTTTAAAGTTACCTGACCATTATTATTGTCTGATGGTTATGCCATCCACCTGACATTGTTAGGTTTGTTTAATTTTTCTTTTAGCTTACTTTTTATGGAAGTATAATACACATTCAGAGAGTTATACAAATCCTAAATGCATATAGCTCAAATTTTCAGTAACTGGACCCACCCATAGAACTCTAGTAGCATCAAGATAAAGAAGCAAAAGTTGTGGTGTATTCCGATGAGTTTGGCTTCAATCCACTGTTCCTCCATCCCCTCATTGTTTCCTTCCACTGTTTCTTTTGGAAACTAGATAGTCATGTATACATTTGTATTCTGGCTCCTCCTTACAAGAAGTTAGCTTTCTGTATTAGTCAGCCAAAGGGGTGCTAATGTGAAATACCAAAAATGGGTTGGTCTTTATAAAGGGTATTTATTTGGGGTAGAAGTCCACAGTTACCAGGCCATATAGCGTTAAGTTTCCTTCTCTCACCACAGTCCATTGCCACATGTTAGAGCAAGACAGCTGCTGGCGTTTGCCAGGGTTCAGGCTTCTGGGGTTCCTCTCTTCCCAGGGCTGCGTTTCTCTCTGGGCTCAGCTCTTCTGGTTCCTCCACAAGGTCAGCTGTAGACTATCAGGTGAATGGCTCACTTCTCTTCTCCTGGGGCCTTCTCTCCAACATCAAAACTGGGTCTTAAAAGACTGCTTCAACTCTGTTCTTGCCATGCCTTTTATATTCGATTCCCCACCCACCAAGGGGTGGGGCTCAACGCCCTACTGACGTGGCCCAGTCAACACCCTAATCATAACCTAATCATGCCCAGATTAACAGACCAGTTTACAAGCGTGATCCAATTATATTTTTGGAATTCATAATTACATCAAATTGGCCAACAGTTACACTTGCTCTATGCCTGCTGCCCTCAGTAACCACATACCCTGAGCCCAGGCATAATAGTGTGTGGAGGGCTCTGTGCCTTGCGCAGTGCATAGTGCTTCATTGTATGGACATAGCATAGTTTGTTCGGTCTCATCTTTAGGAAAGTTGTGGCTCTTTCCGGAGATTTTAAACTTTTTATTCTCACTGTCGCTGCTCTTGCTCTTTCATAACCTGTTCTTCACACAGAAGCTAGTTATCGTATCTAAAACTTGAGTTTCCTACTACCACCCTCAGCGCAAGGGAGTGCTTACTGTCTGCTTGCATCTGCCTTCTAGGGCAGTCCTTTTTTACCTCGGGGTCAAGCTGCTGTGGCCCTGCCTCCACTCGAGATGGACCTGAACTGCTGCCCTCCTGCCTCTTTACCTTGGCTCCCTCTCGAGCCACAAAGGAGTCCTCTTTCTTTTCCTTCTCTCTTTGTTGTGGTGCTGGTTTTCTAATAATATCATCAATAGTTTCTTGTTGCCTTCGCCAGCTTTCTTTCTTTACAAGTGAAACATCTTGGTTCTTGCTTCCCAGATGCTTATCAGGCTTCATCTTCTAAGGTAGTTTCCTGAGCTGAGTCCAGTCTTTCTGTGTCTGACACAGGTAAACAACCTCTG
Source organism: Cabassous unicinctus (assembly GCA_029593785.1). Taxonomy (NCBI): domain Eukaryota; kingdom Metazoa; phylum Chordata; class Mammalia; order Cingulata; family Chlamyphoridae; genus Cabassous; species Cabassous unicinctus. The sequence continues at coordinate 93 of JAQZBX010084598.1, read as the reverse complement.
CTTTGGTTCTCAGTGCTGTGCTTGTGTTAGTGCAGCTTTCTCTTGAATTAGCCCTTTGCAGGGACAACTCTATCATTTTTTTTTTTTTTTAAG
>JAQZBX010084597.1:0-13238 GCA_029593785.1 Cabassous unicinctus | reverse complement strand
CTTTCAATTCCTCTGGCCCTAATCTTTTTCTTTCAAGGGAATATAGAAAACAGCAAGGAAACAGAACAAGAAGAACAAAATGCCAAAGAGAAAACTTAACTACACACAGAACCACCAGCTAAATAAAACTCTAGAGGTGAGAGAGAAGCTAATTAACTAAATAAACCCATCAAGATAAAATGATGACCAGAGGGCAACAAAAAGTTACAAACCATACCAAGAAACAGGAAGACATGGACTCACTCCAATGAACAAACTGAAAACCAGGAAGAGATGCAGAACACCAAACAACTAATCAAAGCTGTCCAAACAAATATAATGGACCAACTTAATGAAGTGAAGGAAGAGATTAAGGATATTAAGAAGACACTGGGAGAACATATAAAGAAATTGAAAACATACATAAGAAAATAATGGATATTATGGTGATGAATGGAAAAATCCAAGAAATAAAAAAGATGCTGGAATCAAATACAGCAGATTTGAACAGGCAGAAGAAAGAATTAGTGATGTGGAAGACAGTACATCTGAAATCAAACAGATAGTAGAACAGAAGAAAAAAAGATAGAAAAAATCCAGCAGGGACTTAGAGATTTAACCAACAAAACAAAATGCACAAACATATGCATTACTTGCATCCCAGAAGGAGAAGAGAAGGGAAAGGGAACAGAAGGAATGTTGAATGAAATAATGGCTGAAAACTTCCCAACTCTATTGAGGAAGATGGATGTACATGTCCAGGAAGCACAGTGCACCCCAAACAGTATAAATCCCAACAAGGCTAATACAAGACATTTAATTATCAAAATGTCCAATCCTCAAGACACAGAGAAAATACTCAAGGCAGCAAGAGAAAGAGAACCATCACATACAAGGGAAGCTCAATAAGATTAAGTGCTGATTTCTCATCTGAAGCCATGGAGGCAAGAGGACAATGGTATGACAGTGTCAAGGTACTAAAAGAAAAAAACTTCCAGGAACAAATTCTCTAGCCAGCAAAGCTGGCATTCAAAAATGATGGAGAGTCCAAAATATTCACATATAAACAAAAATTAAGAGAGTATGCCAATAAGAAACCTGCACTTCAAGAAATACTAAAGGAAGTTCTACAGGTTGAAAGGAAAAAAACAGGAGAGAGAGAGAGTTGGAGGAGAGTGTAAGAACAACTAAAAAGACAAAAAGAGAAATAAAAACAACATATGACATACATAAACCCAAAGAAAATATGGCTGATGTAAGAAACTCCTTGAGAGTAATAACACTGAATGTCAATGGATTAAACTCACCAGTCAAGAGACACAGGTTGGCAGAGTGGATAACAAGATATCATCCATCTACATGCTGTCTACAGTAAACCCACCTTAGACCCAGGGATTCAAGGAGGCTGAAAGTGAACGGCTGGAAAAAAATTTTTACAAGCAGACAATAACCAAAAAAGTGCGGGAGTAGTTATCCTAATATCAAACAAAATAGACTTTAAATGCAAAACTATTGTAAGAGACAAAGATGAACACTATATATTAGTAAAAGGGGTAATATTTCAAGAAGAGAGAACAATCATAAACATTTATGCACCTAATCAGAGTGCCTCAAAATACATGAGGCAAACACTGGAAAAACTAAGTGGAGACATAAATGCCTTTACACTTTTAGTGGGGGTCATTAATACACCATTATCAGAGCCTGCTGAATCCTGCCTCCACAGGAGAGTAAAACCTTTTACTCTACACAGAGAATCAATAAAGAAACAAAGACTATGAATCATACATTAGAGGACCTGGACCTGATAGACATATACAGAACACTACACCCAAATACAGTGGGATATACATTATTCTTGAGTACACATAGATCATACTACAAGATACACCACATACTAGGCCACAGAACAACTCTCAAGGAATTCAGAAATATTGAGATTATACTGTGCAATTTCTGTGACCACAATGGAATGAAATTGGAAATCACTAATGGCCTGAGAACCAGATTAGGCACAAAGATATGGAAGTTAAACAACACACTCTAAGACAAACAAGGGGTCAAGGAGGAAATCTCAAAAGAAATCAGTAACTACCTTGAAATGAATGAAAATGACAAAACAGTATATCAAAACCTTTGGGGTGCAGCCAAACCTGTACTGAGAGGGAAATTCATAGCCATAAATGTGTATATTAAAAATGAAGAAAGAGCTAAATTTGAAGACCTAACTGCACACCTGGAGGAATTGGAAAAACAACAGCAAACTAACACCAAACCCATAGCCAGACTAACAAAGAAAAAGAGGGAGCAGATGCAAATAACAAAATAAGAATGAGGAAGGGGATATCACTACTGACCCCTCTGAAATAAAGAGTATCATAAGAGGATACTTTGAAAAATTATATGCCAAAAAGAATGATAATTTAGAGGAAATGGACAAATTCTTAGAAACTCACATGCAGCCTACATTGATGAAAGAAGAAATTGATGAACTCAATAGTCCAATTACAAGTAAAGAGATAGACTCAGTCATCAAAAACCTCCCAGCTAAGAAGAGTCCAGGACCAGATTGCTTCACAGGTGAATTCTACCAAACATTCCAGAAAGAGCTAACACCAATCCTGCTTAAGCACTTCCAAAAAATAGAACTATAAGTAACATTGCCTAACTCATTCTATGTTGCCAAAATTACCCTAATACCAAAGCCAAACAGAGATGCAACCAGAAAGGAAAATTACAGAGCAATTTCTCTAATGAATCTAAATGCTAAAATACTTACTAATCACATTCAACAAAATACCAAAGAATTATACACCTTGACCAAGTGGGTTTCATCCTGGGTATGCAAGGATGAGTGAACATAAGAAAATCAATCAATGTAATACACCACAGAAACAGATTGAAAGAAAAAAATCACATGATCATCTCAAAAGATACAGAAAAAGCATTCAACAAAATATCACACACTTTCCTGATAAAAATTTTTGCAAAAATAGGAATAGAAGGAAATTTTCTGAATATGATAAAAGCTATATATGAAAAACTCAAAGCTAACATCATCTTCAATGGTGAAATCCTAAAAGCCTTCCCTCTGAGATTGGGAACAAGACAAGGGTGCCCACTATCACCACTCCTATTTAACATTATCTTAGAAGTACTTGCTTGAGCACTGTTGCAGTATGGCAGTTGGTGTAATTATGAATTCCAAAAATAAATATTGGATCATGGTTGTAAACTGGCCTGCTAATCTGGGCATGACTAAGTTATGATTAGGGCATTAATTGGGCCATGTCAGTAGGGCATTGATTTCCACCCCTTGGTGGGTGGGGGAATCAAATATAAAAGACAAGGTAAAAGACAGAGGAACCAATATAGATGTTGGAGTTCTGGTGAGGAAGGAGAGAAGGACCTGGGATAGTCACAAGCCATTCGCCAGAGCTGGACTTGTGGAGAGAAGCAAAGCCTAGAGAACCTCATAGTCTACAGCTGACTTTGGGGAGGAAACAAAGGAGCTAAGCACACAGAGAAACACAGCCCTGGAAAGAGAGGAACCCAAGAAGCCTGAACCCTCGCAAACATTGGCAGCTGTCTTGCTCCAACACGTGGCAATGGACTTTGATGAGGGAAGAAACTTATGTTTTATGGCCTGGTAAATGTGGACTTCTACCCCAAATAGATACCCTTTATAAAGACCAACCAATTTTTGGTATTTTGCATCAGCACACCTTTGGCTGACTAATACAAGCACTGAGGCAAGAAGAAGATATAAAAGGCAACCAAATTGGAAAAGAAGAAGTAAAAATTTCATTTTTTGCAGATGACATGATCCTATATGTAGAAAGCCCTGAGAAATCTACAACAAAGCTTCTAGAACTTATAAAGGAATTCAGTAATGTCAGAGGCTAAAAGATCAATGCTCAAAAATCAGTAGCATTTCTGTACACCAATAACGAGCAATCTGAGGAGGAAATCAAGAAAAAAATGCCATTTACAATAGTAACTAAAAGAATCAAATACAGAGGAATAAATTTAACTAAAGATGTAAAGGACTTATATCCAGAAAACTACACAACACTGTTAAAGGAAATCGAAGAAGACTTAAATAAATGGAAGAATATTCCCTGTTCATGGATAGGAAGATTAAACACCATCAAGATGCCCATCCTAAACAAACTAATCTACAGATTTAATGCAATCCCAATAAAAATCAACACTGTATTTTTTAAGGAATTGGACAAATTAACTACAAACTTTATTTGGAAGGGTAAGAGACCCTGAATCACCAAAGACAAATTGGAAAACAAAAATGAAGTTGGAGGTATCACACTACCTGACTTTAAAACATACTACAAAGCTACAGTGGCCAAAACTGCATGGTTTTGGCACAAGGATAGACATACCTACCAATGGAACTGAATTGAGAGTTATGATATAAATCCTCATATATACAGTCATCTGATATTCAACATGGCCACCAAGCCCACTCAGTTGGGAGAGAATTGTTATTTCAACAAGTGGTGCTTAGTGAACTGGATATGCAAAAGAATGAGAGAGGAACACCATCTCACACATTACACAAAAATCAACTCAAGATGGATCAAAGATCAAAATATTTGAGCCAAGACCATAAAGACCTTGGAAGATAATGTAGGGAAGCATCTACAGGACCTTGTAATAGGAAATGGTTTCATGAACTTCACACTCAAAGCATGAGCAGCAAAAGAAAAAATAGATAAATGGGATCTCCTCAAAATTAAAAACTTTTGCACTTCAAAGGAGGTTATCAAGAAAATAAAAAGGCAGCCTACCCATAGGAGGAAATATTTCACAACCATATATCTGATAGGAGCCTAATATCCTGAATATATAAAGAAATCCTACACCTTGACAATAAAAAGACAAACAACCCATTTGAAAAATGGGCAAGTGACCTTAAAAGACACTTCTCCAAGGTAGAAATACAAATGGCTAAAAAGATCATGAAAAAATGCTCAACATCGCTAGGTATCTGAAAAATACAATTCAAAACTACAATGAGATACCACCTTACACCCATTAGGATGGTGGCTTTTTAACAAAAGAGGAGACTAAAGTGTTGGAGAGGATGTGTAGTAATGGGAACCCTCATCCACTGCTGGTGGAATTGTGGAATGATCCAGCCACTGTGGAGGACTGTTTGGCAGTTCCTCAAAAAACTAACTATAGATCTTCCATATGATCCAGTGATTCCACTGCTGGATATATACCAGGAAGAATTGAAAGCAAAGACACAAGCAGATATATGCACACCAATGCTTATAGTGGCATTGTTCACTATTGCCAAAAGTTGGAATCAACCCAGGTGCCCATCAACAGATGAATGGATAAACAAAATGTGGGGCATACATACAATGGATTTTTACTCAGCTGTAAGAAGGAATAAAGTGCTAACACATGGGATAACATGGATGAATCTTGAAGACCTTATGTTGAGTGAAGGAAGTCAGTCATTGAAGGATAAACAGTACATGACCTCACTGATATGAATTAAGGAAACTGAGCAGTATCCGAGAGCTATTGTCTGGAAGATAGGTTTACAAGAAAGAGAAAGAGAAGAGAAAATTGTGAGTCATCACTCATATGGACATAATCTATGGCAAATTGATAGTGTAGTTGCATATTGAAGGGACAGGACAGGTGGGTAGTGTTATTATTGGGTTTGGTGGTGCAGGGTTGAAAGGTGGGTAGGTTGGGAAGGGTGGGTTAGAATACCCAGGATACTGGGGGGAGAGATGGGAGAGGGGTCAGGTGAACACTTGGGATTTGTGGGTATGAGGTTGAAAGTACAGACATGGGTTTGCTCTTATGGTAATATGATAAGGAAGTGTCACTGGTTTAGGGTGTTGGTTGTGGGGGCATTCAGGACAGGGCGCACCTGGAACAGGCTTCTAGGGAGTGTGTGAGTGTTCGTCCTGTCATAATGTGTTGTATCAGTGGATAGAGACAACATAATGAACAGGAAGGAGATGGACTTCCATCTTTGGGAGGACTGATTTGTTCAGAAATAGATAGGTGGGGGTCTCTCAAGAGCAATGGCTGTTCCTAATAGGGGAGGACAAACCAGTGTGTCAAAACCTCTTGTTGCATATAACTATGAATCTTGTCATCCAATGAGTCAAGCCAGGGGGTCATCATGGGCCCCGGAGTGATGGGGAGGGAGGAACAGAATAGTTCAAACAGCCGGTTTTTAGTGGTCAGTGGAAATGCTTTTCATTACCTTACAGTGATGGACACAGGACAAGGTAAATATCATCAAAATTTATAAAAGTATACAGTCTAAAATGTAAACAATATTGTAAAACATTGACAATGTTTAGTAGCTGTGTTTCACTATCTGTATTTCAGTTATAATAATGCTACCATCCTCATACAAAAAGGTTTTAATATGGGGTAAGGAAAGAGGGAGGAGGTTGGGTATATGAAAGAGTCTCTTGTATTCTGTGTGTGACTTTGCTGTGACCTAAAACTTCTTTGAAAACAAAATGAAAAATAATGAGATACTGGGGAGTGAGAGGGGGAAGGTGCCATGGTACAGACTGGACACCAGATATTGCAGGGCTAAAAGGCAAAATGTGAAAAAAAATTTAATTTTTTTTTCCATTTTTTGAATATCCCAATCTTTTAATTTAATTTAATTTTTAGTTGTTTTTTTAAGTTTTCATGTATTTTATCTGTTATCTTTAAACTTATCTTTATTATTTCATTTTCCTATTAATGGTTTTGGCTATTGTATTGGCTTCGTCTTTAAAGAGGTTTTGGATCACAGAAGGGTTACAACTGGGGTGGGAGAGGATCATTGGTTGGGGGGTGTCAGGGATGGGGAGTGCTTGGGGTGAAGTTCACCTGAACAATCATACAAGATATACAAAATTGATCAAATGTTCACAGGGCATGGTCACAGTGGGTGGAGATTCACTCACTAACTGAGAGAATACTGAATTCCCATCCTGGAGAGCTCTGTCACATTCTGCAAGGGAGCAGCAACAGTCCCCCAAGTGCAGGGTCAGTGTCTGGCAAGGGAGTATGATCCACTGATGGGCCCTTGTTATTGATGACCAGCCTTAGGAATCTTTGCTCTTGAAATTGAAACTTAGCTTATTGTTATGGGGTGCCTAAGGGTTGCCTCCTTGGAGCCTTCTTGTTGCTCAAATGTGTGTGGCCTCTCTGTAATCCAAACTCAGCATATGAATGCATTACCTTCCTCCCAGCATGGACTTGACTCCTGGGCACAAGCCTCCCTGGCACTGAGGGATTACTACTAAGTGCCAACTGGCAAGATGACTGGAAAAAGACCTCAAAAAAAAGGGGGAAATGTAAAGACAAATGATCTCATATGGCTAAGAGAATTCAGAGAGTCAGGAAGTCATCCCAGAGGTAACACTTATGCACATCTCAGTAGGACCTCATAGGCTTCCAAAGTGGATATCACCGCAAATAGAGGGGTCCTGAGGACTCTAGAGACACCCAGGTCCTATGTCAGGGTGGACAGCTCCAGAGTTTGGTGTCTTATCAGTGGGCCCTTCTTTGGAATTTGTGCTTCTGAGTTGACAGAGTTGGACTCAAATATGTCTTCCTGCACATGGTTCATCTGTCCCTTCTATTAAACCTATATGTGGTGTGGGGTTTGTAGGTGTACATCCAGAGACTGGAGTCTTTGGGCTGTCCATGTGCCAGCTGGCCCTGGAATCTCAGTGGAGCTGCAATTCCTACTCTACAGCTCAATGGTCTCACCCAGGACAACTGGCAGGGAGATGGTGATGGACAATCACCATCCCTGGGAATGTAGAGAGTCTGTGCAGCTGCAGACAGGATAATCCTATCCATCTTATCCATGGGATATAAGCTCCCTTTCAATTGGGGATAGAGTGGACATCACCATCCCAGACTCCTCAGGTTTGGGGGAAGAGCTATGGACTAGAGTGGGCTTACTGGTATTCTATTATAGACATATTGTGATTCAAGCAATGGAAGAACTTAGAACATTAATGTGGAGCCAGTGCCTGCTGGATGCTCTGGGGGCTGGGATAGGGAAAAGCAGTTGTAATACAGGGCTTCTTTGGGACCTGGGAATTATCATGAGTGATTGCAATCTCAGATATATACCATTTTATATCAGCATATAACATGCAGAACTGTGTGGGAGAGAGTGTGGTCTACAAAGTGAACTATGGTCCATACTTAATGGCAAAGTCCCAGGATGTGTATATCCATTGCAGGTGATGTGCTACACTAATGAAAGATGTTTATATGGGAGGTTGTGGGAGGTGTGGGAGGTGGTGCATATGGGAAGCCCTATAATTTTTGTGTAACATTTACATAATCTAAGTATCTTGTAAAAAGAAAAAAGAAAAAATTTATTAAAAAAAAAAGAGAGAAGCATACCAATGCTGGGAGTCTGGTAGTCGTGCAGTAATAGGGAATTTGCTATCATTTTCATCAAGCACATCTGCTATGAAAGAAAACAGGTCTGTATGGGGTCAGCAGCACCCTCACAGCTCCCTCAAGCCAAATATCTAGTAGACTGTTTAATGTGCTTTAGGGTGAAAGCAGTAGAAATGTGAGCTGTCCTGGGGGTTATCTTTCAGAAACAGAAAGGGACATTTGGAAAGCATGAGCCCTTGGGTGCACGTGCCTCATCTGTTGACTCTTCTGCTGACCAAGAGTGCAGCCCCGACTCTTTGGAAGAAGGGTGCCTGTTGGTTCCTCCACACAAGAAATGGAAAACAAAAAGTGAGAAAATGAATACCCTCCCACCCCCAGGTTCAAATTTCAAAATTGTCATATCTCTCCACCAAGCAGAACTGCTCTTGGGTGGTGGGTTCCATGTGCAGAGGGGCAGACCTGTAGGTGTCAGCTTCTGAGCCCACCTATCTGACAGGGAGCATGGGCTCTTCTCTTCTGTCTGAGCACAACTTCCTGGGTCATGCCCTTTCTTTTCATTGTCCTTCAGAGCCAAACTGTCTGCTCATAGGTCAGGGGAGGGCCTGCACATGGCTGCAGCTTCATGGAGGTGCCATCTGGCTGAGCCAGCACACACCCACACCCATGCAGGGTCAAGGCATGTTATGAACAAGGGGCTTCAGTTAAAATGGTAGAGGATGGAAGCCAATAACAGGTTACCCCTGAGGAGGTGGACCAGGAACTAGCTGATTGGAGCATGGGCTGCAGGTGATGTGGACAGAAAGGACCTGCTGGCCCTGAAGAACCCCAGGATCCAGGAGCCCAGCAACACCAGGGGAGCCTGAGGATAGAGGAGGAGGAGTGAGGAAGAGGGGCTGGGCAATGAGGAGTGTAATATGGCCAGTGCTCTCTTCAGAACAGCTGACTGCTAAGTTCCTGCTCCCTAAGAAAAGCAAAACCTGTTCCCTAAAGAAAAGAGATGCTGAGGAGAGATGGCCTGAGGGCCTGGCCTCTGAGATCTTCTGTCACCACAGGGTCTTCCTGGAGCAGCACCCAGGCAACGGGACCCACCCTTGGCACAGAGTAGCTTGAAGACCCCTCTCTCTTCAATGTGAATGGCATCCAAAGATCAGGAGAGATTTGAGGAGCAAACTTCCAAAGGAGACAGACCATATTAAAGAAACAGGAAAATTATCCCTGGAGGGAACAGAGCTAGAAAACAAGAGTTACAGTAAAGAACCCTTGAATAATTATTCTCAAGTCCAAGAAGATTGTACTTGGCTAAATGGCAGCCCTTAGAAAATACCTGTTCCTAATCCCTAGAAGCTGTGAGAGGCACCTCATTTGGGAAAATGGTCTTTGTGGATGTATAGAGTCAAGGGTCGTGAGATGGTTTCTCCAGGTAGTTCCTGGAGGCAATCACATGTGTCCTCATAGGACAGAGGCAGAGGGATTTTGAAATACACACAAAAAGGAGAAAGCAGGGGAGGCAAGAGATGAGGCCAGCAGGCACAGGCTGAAAGAGGCAAGGGATGGCTTCTTCCCTAGAGTCCCTGAGGAGGGCACAGTCCTGCCAAACCTTGATTTTATCCCAGTGCTAGTGATCTCAGACCTCTGGTCTCCAGATCTGAGAGAGAACAGATTTCTATTGTGGCAAGCCACCCAGCTTGTGGTCATTTGTTACAGCAGCCACAGCAAACTAATACAAAAACAAGGATGAGGGGCAAGATACCACAGAAAAGGAGCTTTTAGTGGTAAAAGCTGCTGGGAGTAATATATCAGAAATGGGTTGGCTTTTACAATGAGAATTTATTAGGTTAAAAGCTTACAGTTCTGAGGTGGGGAAAAATCCAAATCAGGGTATCAGGTGAAGTCCTCTTGCCAAAGGCCAGCTGCTGGCAACCCTGGACCCCTGCCCCATGACAGGGCACAGCAGCTCTGCTGGACTTGGCCTCCTCCTCCAGGCTCAGCTGTGGGCCATCATGCACATGGCAGGGCACAATTCCAGGTGGCTCATCTCTCCCCTCTCCTCAGGCCTTGTTGCTAGTTCTGCAGATGGGTTGCTCCATCTGCAGTTGATTTCAACTTCTGGAAGCTTCTCTGTGTCACTGTAGCTTTTTATCTGTCTGCAGCTCTTTATTCCTCTATAAAGGACTCCAGTAACAGGATTAAGACCCAGCCTTGGTGCTGCCATCTACTCAGAGGCCCTTACATGGAGAGATCCGATTAAGAGCAGGCTCCTTAACTGAATGTAATCAGAAGGTCCCAAATACAACAGTTTTACATGCCAAGGGATGGGTTAACTTTAAGAACAGGATTTTCTGGGATCCAGCCAGCTTCAAATTATCAGAGGAACAAATGAGAAATTAGCAATTAAATGTGTAATTAATGAAACAAACAATTCAGAGAATGTTTAGAAGATTTTTTAAAAAAGTCACAGGAAATAAAACAAAAAATTAAGTAGATAAAATATTTGAAGCCTAGACCAATGTCTCTGTGGTACAATACCACATGGAGGCATCACTGCAGGGAAAGGGGCTCTACTAACAGTCACACTCTGGCAAAGCCTCCAGGAATGAATGGCAGCAGGTCACCCACTTATCAGAAGACCAGAAGGAGAGAACAAAGAAAATGAATTCAGAAGTTATAGAAATAGTAATGGAAAATAATTTCACAAATGTGATCAACACAAGTGGCCTGGGTTGAATCCTGCCCCCCACAAAGACACATTCAGAGCCTATGTGTCCTGGGGTGTGAGCACATGTCAGCAGATCCTCACATATCCTGTTAGCTAAGGGGAGGCCACCCTGGATGGGTGAGCCTGAGTCCACAGTACTGGAATTCTTATAAGCAGAGGAAAAGTGGACATAGCTGCAGGAGCCAGGACAAGATGGGGGTCACGGCCCCTCGGTGGAGGTGGAGGCCAAGCCATAGACTGTGATCAAACCCCCACCAGATGCACAGACTTCAGAGGGAGCACAGTCCTGCCCTTGCTTTGTTTTTGGACATATGGACCCCAAAACTGAGATGCCAAATTCCTGTCATTTTAGCCCAGCAGTCTGTGGTACTTCGCAACAGCTGCCCTGGAAAGCCAAGATGATGAGTCTGCAGGAGTAAAAGATGCTCTGAAATAGCAAATTCACAGAGATAGAAAGTGAATTAGGGGTTACCACAGGAAGGGGGGAGGAAGGAAGAGTGCTTGGAAAAGTAAATCGATAATGTTAATAAAAGTTCCTTGAGTTACCAGAGCACTAAGCAGAAGACACACAGAAAGAGAATTCACATCCCTGTGCAAGGGAAGCAGGTAGCCTGGGCAGCACAGCTGGTGAAGAGGAGAGGTGCAGGATCTGCTCACTCATGGCTGGAGCACAATGGAAAACTTCTGTGAAATCTTGATGTGGAACTCTACACCCACAGAATCTATCCCAGACAAGAAGGAGGACAGAAAAAATATATTTGGATATACAAGAAGCCAAAAAATATTCCTCCCAGGTACTTGGTCAGAGGAAGTGATTGAGGGTGTTGACTCTCAAAAACAGAAGACAAAGTCAGGAAAAGGAGAGGAAAGACCTGGGTGAGCAGAAGAGAGTATGGCTTGCAGGTGGACAATGACTGAGCAGCCCCTCCAGAGAGGAGTAGTACAGGCAGGCACTCCAGGAATGAGAGGGCTGGGCCCATGTTCTGGTACAGAAGGCAGAGTGAAATGATTGAGGGTGTGGTAAGACACAAAGGAAAAGAGAAGTTCAGCAGACCAAGGGTGGACATGCTATGGAATAAAGGAATGCAACACGAGCAGGCCACATGGCTCTGCCAGATCAATATTTGGATCAAAAGAATTTAAGCATCATTTATTGATTTTTAACTCATAGAGTAAATGTCAGACAAAGCATAGAGGACTTTAGTGAGGACAGAGACTAGGAGGAAACATCTGTCACTTTGACAAGGTGGAAGTGAAAATGCAATGAATGGCATTTGGGAGACTGGGATGGGAAACTGAGAAGAAAGATGGGTCAAGGTAGTTGTCTCCTGTTAGCCAGTGAGGAACTAGTCAGAGAGGGCCAAGAAGTTAAGCCAGAACTAGCGGTGGAGACAAATGAAATGAAGTTACAATGATGGCCAATTGGGTAACAGCCATGACTGTTCCTGCACATAACTCATAACTTAGAAACTGTAAGGGGAGGTAAAAAGAATTACATGGGGAGTCCAGTCTGTAAGCATGGTGTAGATGCTTGGGGACTGAGGAAGCAAGGAGGAAAACACACCTGAACTTATGGAGATCACAACACCATTGTCAAGAGACAAACACCAGAGAACATGCATATATTCAATTTTTCAAGCAGCATGAATCAATTTAAAATTTTACTTGCATGTATTAGTCAGAGAAGAAATTTCAATTTCAGAGAACTGAAAATAGACATCATATAATTAAAAGTTCATAAGAATGAAATAGAAACAAAAACATGATTTTAGAAGCCCCTTCTGTTTTAAAAATAAAAACATACTTTTAAAGAATCCATAGGTTAAAAAGTAAACTTTAATAAATTTGCAAAATACTTAGAATTTAATGCCTGTGAAACTTAGTATACATAGAAAACAGTGTGGAGTTGCTAAAAAAATACACAGAGTGATATTTGTCACCTTTAATTCATGTTTTGGTAAATATGTTTTGAAAAATGAATTGGGCCTTCACATCCATATATCAGGATTAGAGAAACAGGTATTGGAGAAGGAAAGATGTAATAGACAGGCAGGAGCTCCACTGAAGGTCATGGAGTGGAAGTAAATGAATGGGGAGATTTGCAGTTTTTATGGATGGGATG
>JAQZBX010084596.1:0-13238 GCA_029593785.1 Cabassous unicinctus | reverse complement strand
TTTTTTTATTTATTTTTTCCTTTTATCACTGTGTTGTTGGGTGTCCGGTCTGTACCCTGGCACCTTCCCCTTCTCACTCCCCAGTGTCTACCAAATTTTCATTTAATTTTCAAAGAAGTTTTAGGTCACAGCAAATTCACACACAGAATTTACAGACTCTCATATACCCAACCTCCTCCCCCTTTCCTCATCCCATATTCAAATCTTTTTGTATGTGGGTGGTAGCATTGTTATAACTCTTATACAGATAGTGAAACATAACTACTAAACATTGTCAATGGTTTACAGTATAGTTTACAATTTAGACAGTATAGTTTAATAATTTCTGATGATATTTACCATGTCCTGTGTCCATTACTGTAAGGTAATGAAAAACATTTCCCTTGACCACTAAATACTACATTTGATCTTTTTTGTTCATTCCTCTCCATCCCCCTGGGGCACATGACAACCCCGTGTCTTGACTCATTGGATGACAAGATTCATAGTTACATGCAACAAGAGGTCTTCACACACTGATTATCCTCCCCTGTTAGGATCCGCCCTTGCTCCCAAGAGACACGCACCTGTCTGTTTCTGGGTGAATCGGTCCTCCCAAAGATGGGGGTCCATCTCCTTCCCACTCACCATGTGGGTCTCCACTCCCCAACACAACACATTATGATAAGATGAACATTCACACACTCCCCAGAAGCCTACTCCTGAGGTGCCCCATCTTGAATGCCCCCCCAATCTCACCCTAAGTCAGTGACACTATCTTGTCATGTTGTCATAAGAGCATTCCCACTCCTGCACTTTCACCCTCATACCCACAAATCCCATGTTAACCTAGTCTCTCTTCCATCTCTCCACCCAGTATCCTGGGTATTCTAACTCACCCTTCCTAATCTACACACCTGTCAACCCTGCACCACCAAACCAAGTAATATCACTACATACCTGTCCTATCTTTCAATATGCAACTATAATCTATCACTTTACTACAGATTGTCAGTATGGCTGATGACTCACAACCTTCTCTTTTCTTTCTCTCCCTTGTTAACCTATCTTTCAGACAATGGTTCTCAGAGACTGCTCACTTTCCTCAATTTAAATCAGTGAGGCATATACTGTTCATCCTTCAATGCCTGGCTGCTTCACTTATGTTGATAAGGTCTTCAAGATTCATCCATGCTATTCTGTGTGTTAGAACTTTATTCCTTCTTACAGCTGAATAATATTCCATTGTATGTATGTACAAATTTTTGTTTATCCATTCATCTGTTGATGGGCACCAGGGCTGATTCCAACTTTTGGTAATTGTGAACAATGCCGCTATGAAAATAAATATTTGTGATTAAAGTTAAGTAAAATTTTGGGGGGCTATATATAAAGTTTTAAAAGCTGTAGCATCAAATAATATTCTGATGCAAAATTAAATTTTTTTCTTTCTCTGATACAATAGCAAAGTTTCTTAAACCATTTGTCTGTATTAATAAAATTTATAAAGAGTTTTCCTCTTGAATAATCAATATACAAAGAAACGATAATTTGTTTTATCATAATAGCTTCTTATATGTTAACTTTATCATTTCCTTGATTGTTTAAGAGAAACAAATCTTATTAGTTTTAAAAGAACATAAAGTTCAAACCTGCTTTCTCAAAGTCAAATCCATAAAAGTATCTTTTTATTTCAAATTATTGCAATAGCTTTGTTCTTTTACCTTAAAAAAGTGAAGTGCTGAAATTAGTTAAGTTCATTTAATATGTTATAAGTTAAATGGAAAATGTTTAAAAGTGTAATAAAATTTAAAAGGACTCTTTAACCCTCTATTAATTAAACTTGTATGAGTAAAAGTTTCAAATGAATAGTTAAAGAATGTATAAAATTCCCAAACATTTAATAAGGTTTTCTCCACAATATTAGATAAAGGTATCATAATATAAATCATGATTTTAATTATTTTTTAAAATGGTATGTGTCACAGAAACAACCTCTCCACCTGGGAAACAAGAAGCAAATGATTTGGCTCATATTCATTTGATTTGCCCCAACTCTGCTAAAAAAGCAGCTCTATAGCTGCAGAAAAAAACCTGGCCATTGAAGGTTGCCATGAGTGCTGCATAATAATTATTATAAGTTAAAATAATGCCACTGCTATATGGTAGTCCCAAATATTGCTAGTTTGTTGCAAAACAAATTAATATCCAATTATGTCACTATCACTTTGTTTTAAAAGTTGCTAAAGCTTTCTTTAGTATCTTCTTAGGCAAGTCAAGCCAGCATTCACTCACTGCCATGTAAAGAAACCAACAGTGGATTTTGCAGTGCTTCTGCAAGGCTGTGTGTGTAGCCCAACCATCTGTCCTGACCTGGTGGCAAAGAATCTGGCTGCATAGAAGAAACCTATGGCTGTAACCCTATTTCATTATATTGATTATATTATATTATCCAGTAATTCTTTTTTCAGAATTAAGAGAAACATCAGAAAAAATGGTATCTTGTCTTAAGAGCTTGAGATGAGCAAACTATTGGGACAAGCTTCAAGGTCCTGCTGCTTTGTCAAACCCAAGTGTTGTTAAAGTATAAGATTTTCCCACACCCCATATTCCAAAACAATTAATGACCTTTCTGGGGGTTTTGAGATACTGAAAATCCTTTATCCCTTATTTAGCTTACATGTTAAAATCATTGTATGTGTTAATAAAAAAGTGTGCATGGAAATAAGACACCCCCCCCAGCAGGTTGCTTTTAAAACCATAACACAAGCTCTATCAGTAAAAGGGGTGGACTCTAACTTACCCTGTAAATTAAATGTAGGCAGCACCAACATTAGCTTTCAGTAAAGTCATAGCAGAGGCAAATTCTAAACAAATACCCTTGGGGTTGTAATCACAATTGTGAACTATAGCCCCTTAATTAAAAAGCAACTCTGTGCAGCATACCATGCCCTGTTCCAAGTAGAAGACTTAATCCATTAGTGTCCAGTCACTGAAAACTGCCATCCTTACCCAGGAGTGGATTGCAAATACAGAAAATAAGACAGGAACAATGAATTGTAGTGAACCACCCTCTGTGAGGAAGAGATCTGTGAAAAGACATCTAAAATGCCTGCCAGCAGCACAGGTAGCCATCTGTCATATCCCTGCCCACTTTTCTAACACCCCTCTCAGGGCTGTTAAAGCAGATGCCCTCGTGAAGATCCAGAACCATACCACAGAAACCCAAAAAGCAGCAGCAAAAAAAAAAAAAGCTGGAACTGTGGCAGCAGTTCCAGCTGCCTGTTACTTACCAACAGCTCATAAAAATCACCCACAAGCGTTCATCATGCTCACTACAACTGTGACATCAGTCTCCTCCTACTCTCAGAAGAAGCATGGTATGCTTTCACTGCTGCAGATATTACATCAGAACTCTTTTAACCAGCAAGTGCTGTGAACTGTGGCCACAAATCCAGTTAAAATGCTAACAAAACCAAAGCAAACACTAAAGTTACAGGTTAAAGTACCAGCTATCCTATGGCCCAAAAGGGAATGTAATAAAAATTTGTAGTTGCCTATGCCTCAAACTATACAAACTGGGAAAAAATAAAATCATTTTAGTGATAAGCCTATGCAGCCCGACTGGTTGGGAATCTTAAATCCATGAAAAATAAAAATCACTCAAAAGCATTGTTATAAAACCACAGTTAATAATCTAAAGTCTCTTATTCCTGCTAAAACTTTATGTGGGTCTATGTAAACTCTTCTTATGCTAAAACTAATTTTTAATGTGCTTGTATACTGTTATTAATCCTTCCCCTCAGACTCTTAGGAAAAATAGCCTCACAGCCAGCCCTGAATTTCATGGGCAATTCCTATCCTTACCTCACTTATAACTCTCATTTTCCTCATATCAGCAGGTCCATACAACTTCTGCATGATAACTCAGTTTATCCAAACAACCTTCCAAAATGCTGTAAATAATCTTCTGCTGCAAAAATATAGTACCTTCCACTGAACCAAAAACCATGCCAAAACAAACAAACAAAAAACAACTGAATCCAACAATGCCACAAAACAGCAGGAAACAGTTCAATGAGTTGCCAACCCGATATCCACTCTCCCGTCCTATCCCTTAAGTATATCAAAAGAAATTGGAACTTTAGCAAAATGACCCAACCAGGACCCCA
Source organism: Cabassous unicinctus (assembly GCA_029593785.1). Lineage (NCBI taxonomy): Eukaryota > Metazoa > Chordata > Mammalia > Cingulata > Chlamyphoridae > Cabassous > Cabassous unicinctus. Next base: position 9,087 of record JAQZBX010084596.1, on the reverse strand, counting down.
ACTGGCAACCCAGCTGGTGCCAACAAGTTTCCTCTGCTGTGATAACAGAAAGCCAAACCCCCACCTTCTGTCCCTGAAAGACCAAAAATGCATTCAAACATGTACACCTATTCTCCCCAAGGCCCCCTCCCAATAGAGTAAAAGTCAGTTCTTTTCCTTTGTCCTCACTAATACCCTGCCCCTATGTTCTTTAAGGGCCCACCCAAATCAATCAGATGGGCTGAAGTTTCTCTTCAGATCCCCCACCATGAGGATGGGCTGAAGTCGCACTTCAGACCCCTCCATGCTGGTGGTCTTACTCTGCCTGAACTTTGATCTGACTATGAGCCCCTTTGAGCTAAAATCTAACACCCAGGAGGACCTCCTGGGCAGCCCCCTTGCCCTTCCTGCACCACCCCACCCCTAGTCACCAAAAATGTGTGTCCAGGGTTCAGCACATCCCCCCAAACAGGCAGGTCCAATTCTCCCCCACATGGAAGACAACACAAAGCCTCAGACACAACTGGGCTCCACCCACCCCTGGGTACTCCAGAGGGTCTAACTTGAGGGCCTATATAAAAGCAGCTGGAAGGGGTTGCCCAACTAATCAGCAGGAAAGACCATGAGTGGCACATTTGCCCTCCTGCCATGGGGGGTGGGGTGGATTTGGACAACATCTTGGGGGAACCCTGGGAGCCAGTGGATCCCAGTCTTCCTCCCTTGGGCCTGTCTTTCTGGCCAGCTTAGACCAGTTTAAGGCTCCTGGGTAGTGGTGGGGGACAATCAGAAAACAGGTGGAGTCTCAGGTGTTGGGTGGAGGGCCAGGGATGCCTGTGTTTCCCTTTGATTTCCTCTTCTGAAAATGAAGCTTACCTTTCATTCTAGAATCTGGTCACCATGATGGGCTTATTGCAAAAGTGAAACCAATCAGGATCCACGGGTGAGATCCCAAATATCCCTGGCATGTGACAGGTGGAAGGGGGGCAGGGTGGGAGCATGGTCATCCTCTTCAGAAATCCTACCCTCACCTTGAATGGACAGAAATTTTAAAGGGAATTTAAAAGCCACCAGCACCAGTAGTCAGCTGTCAAGCTCAGGAAGGAATTAGTTTCTTCTCAAACCTGGCACAACACCACTGCCACCTCTGGGATCAGTCACTTTTCCCTCCAAGAGCACACATTGAGCTCCTGTTGCTGTTTTTGAATCAGAAGCTGTTTTTGAATGAAAAGCATCCCATGCTGACAGCACCCATGAAAAAAATCATTTTATCATTCACTCTGCAAACTACCTGTGAACTTACCTTCATGGTTAGAGGCACACAACAGAGGATCCAAACACAAAACCAGTGTTGAAGCACAGTCAAGAGACTGATCCATTGAAGTCCTACCCTAGACATGGATCAAGATGCAAATTGGCTATAAGGGGCTGGGACTATGGCACCAGATATTTCATTGCAAAATATGTCAAGTCCACTTTAATTCAGAAATTCAACTCAAGCAGCACATTTCTAGCTGATGGCATAAGGGTTGGGTTTCAGGGCAAGGATTGAAGCCGAAATAACGACCTCACAAGAGACATTCAGTTGGTGCATCTGTGATATTTGCTTTCTTGAATATGGGTCAGTCAGAGGAAAATAATCATTCTCTGGTTAGTTTTCAAGGTTTGTCACTGGGCTTAGAAACAAGATGGGCCCTTTTCCTGACGTATTTGAAAACCGGGGTCTTCCTCACACATCTGTAAAGTACTCTGGAATCCATTGAGACATATTCTAGTGTGGAAGCAACACAAATGATTGCAAGCCCTTACTACTGGATCCCATTTTCTATTGTTGACAGGGATCGTGGACTGTTTCAGACCCAAGTACGTAGGTATCCAGTGGCTCCCACTGGATCTGTTTCTCTTGGCTGAATTCCATATTTCTGGTGACCATGTGTCAGGAAGCCATGTTGCTTTGCATTTTCTCCTTCAGAGAATAAATGAGACATTATTTTCTTCATTTCACATTTTACTTGGAGTTATTCCAAAGAAATAGAAAGCCACATCACATAGCTATGACTACTTGTTTGCTCATTTTGTTTTACTAACTTGTGGCTTCCTCACCAGGCAATGTGTCCAAACAGGATATCTTCAAACTGAAGTAGAGCTGGTTAGATGGCCCAGGTCAACACCTCTGAGGCATTCTGTGAGAAGACAACATACCCCAGTATTTTCATGTATTAGCCTTCTTCATTTTAATTCTCTTTTGTTTATCATGATGCCACATCATTTGGTGGGAACCTGATTTAAAAATATATGGAAGATTTTTAAAAAATTATTATTGAGCCATGTGTCTTTCTGCTCCTGATTTTGTGGCAGGTTGTGTTACAGGTCATGACCCCACTCCTCTATTTGTGGATGGCATCCACAAAGTGGGGATTTTTTTATTTCATGGGGAAGAGGTATCCTAAAACAAAACAGAGGAAACAATTTTGGAATATCTGTAAGTGCAATCTGTAAAAGTCTGGCGTGTGTGTTTTGTTTGTTTGTTTGTTTTTAATGTGCATTGTCAATAAAAGTGCAAAAAGTAAAAGTAAAAAAATTAATTTAAAAAATACCCACAATTAGGGAAAGAGCCAAGATGGTGGTGAGTAAGAAGCTCCTAGAGTCAGCTCATACTACAGGGCAGTTAGTAATCATCCAGAGCTATATAAAGCACCTGTTTGCGGGGCCCAGGAGACCAGAATAGTATCCAGCAACATCCTTGAAAGTATGGAAGGAGGAGACTGCCCATCTGCAGGGAAGATTCATGAGTAGAGCACTCCGTGCTGCAGAGGTCAGTGCCCGTGGCACAAGCCCCCTCAGGAGCTATTCCGTGCCTGGAGTTGGAAACTCCATTTCTCAAAAAATGGAGGCAGAAGATAGTGTGGCACCAACTTCAGCTATGGATTAGTAAATTTGGCAGGCTAAAGTATAATCTTAGGAACAGATAAACTTTGAGCCTGTCCAGGTCAGAGGATGCAGGTAACCACCACTTTGACTCCACCCCTGGCATGAGAGGAAGCGGTGCTGATTGAAAATCACAGTGCTGGTAGGAACTGGCTTTTTTCCACCCAGGTCTGATTGCAGCTCTAGCTTAAAACCGAGCCCCAACTCAGCAGGGAGGAAGCTGGGGGGAGCTGCACCACCTCTTTGGAAAACTGCAAGCTACACTGCAGAGGCCAGTGGACATCCTACTCTAGCAGTGCAAGCTGCCTCAGGAGCTATTCCATAGCTGGAGTTAGAAGCTCCATTTCCCATAAATGGTGGAGGAAGAGATAGTTGTCTGCTGACCTCAGCTACTCAGATTATACTTTAGATCAGCTGGTTAAAGTATAATCCTAGAAACAGCTAAGGTTTGAGCCTGTCCAAGTTGGGAAGAGTCCAGTAGCTGCCATTTTGATTCCACCCCCAGCATGAAGGGAAGCCTGGCTTACTGAAAATCCATTGAAGTTAGGGACAGGCTTCTTTCCACCAAGATCAGACTTCAACCTTAGCCTAAGCTCCAGCCCTATCTCCAGCAGAGTGGAAGTTGGTGGGACCTGCACTAGGATCTCCAGGCAACTGCAGGTGCTCTCTGCCAGCAGACTGAATACTCGGACAACTGGGGCTGCATGCCCACACTCCAGTAGGATAGGAGAGGAACTGGGTATCCTCAGCCTCTCCAGTCAATGCAGATGTTTTCAGGCCACATGAACTGGTTGGTTGAATACCTTTGAGTTTATCTCCCCCTCTGTCTCCCCATAGGATAGGAGGGGGCTGGTGTTCCCTCAGCCTCTCAGGGCAAATGTAGGTGCTTTGGGGTGGAACAAACCTGACCATTGGACACCTGTGGCTCCACCCACATCCCCAATAGGATGAGACAGACTTTGTTTGACCAGCCTCTCTGGGAAGCTGCAGGTGCTTTTGACCCACACAGCCTGGACTGGTGAGTACTTGTGGATCCACTTCACCCCCCAATAGGAAAGGTGGGGGCTGGTGCCCTCACAGCCTTTATGGGCAATGGAAGACACTTTTAGCTTGCATGGACTGTACTGTTGGATGCATATGGATCCCCCTCCCCATGCCCAGAAAGATAGGAAGGATCCGGTGTCTCTATAGCCTCTACAGACAATCGTGGGTACTTTGGGCCTACAAGGAATGAACAGTTGGGTGTCTGTGGATCCAACCCCATGCCCTAATAGGAGAGGAGGAGGCTGGTGTTTCCTCAGCCTCTCCAAGCAATGGCAAGTATTTTCAGCCTAAAGGGACTGAACTGTTGGGCACCTATATAACCACCGCCACCACCCAATAGGATAGAAGGCGGATGGTGTTTCTTCAGCCTCTCTGATCAATGATGGGTACTGTTCACCTACAGGGACTGAACTGTTGGGGGTTGTTGGTTCCATTCCCACCCCATAAAGGGCAGAAGGGGCAGTACTTGCTCAGCCTCTCAGGGCAAATGCAGATGTATTAGCCCACACAGATTAGATTGTTGGGAACTTCAGAGGGTCCATTCCCAACCGCAGCAGGGAAGAGATCTGGTACTATGTCAGTTTACCTGGGCAACTGATGTCATTTTGGACCCACACTGCATAGATTGTGGCAAACAATTATAGCTCCATCCTTACGCAAGGTAGGGGAGGAAGGGGTGTGAAGCTTCATCAGTCTCTCCAAGCAACTACAGACAGTCTTGTATTGCCCAACTTGGATTATTATCAGCTCTGCCCCTACCCCTAACAGAGGAGAAATTTGGGAGAAGCTTTGTCAAATCCTAGGGCAATGTGGGCAGATTCATTATCCATAGCTTACCGCACCAACTACATCCTTGACTCCTACTACACAAGGAACAAGGAAGAAAAGACAAGAAAGCCCTAAACTAAAAGGTAAAACTGCACCCAGAATAAATACATGTAGCAAGCCAGATGTGAGAACACCAACAAAAAATTACAACCCATATGAAGAAACATAAAGATATGGTCCAGTCAAAGGAACAAGATAAGCCTGCAGATGACATAAGGGAGTTGAGACATCTAATCATAGATGTTCAAACAAATCTCCTTAATAAGTTCAATGAGATGGCTAAAACGATTTAAGGATATTAAGAAGACAGTGGGGGAGCACAAAGAAGAATTTGAAAGCATACATAGAAAAACAGTGGACCTTATGGGAATGAAAGGTGCAGAAAATGAAATTAAAAACACACTGGAGGCATATAATATCAGATTTAAGGAAGCAGAAGAAAATATGAGTGAGCTTGAAGACATGGCCTCTGAAAGCAAAGTAAGAAAAGAATAAATGAAGAAAAGAATGGAAAAAATTGAACAGGGACTCAGAGAGCTAAATGACAGCAAGAGATGTGCAAACATATGTGTCAAGGCTTCCCAGAAGCAGAAGAGAAAAGGGGAAGAAGGAATATTTGAAGAAATAATAGTGGAAAATTTCCCAACCCTATTGAAGGACATAGATATCCATGCCCAAGAAGCACAATGTACTTCCATCTGAATAAATCCAAATAGACCAACTCCAAGACACATACTAATCAGAATGGCAAATGCCAAAGACAGATAATTCTGAAAGCAGCAAGAGAAAACCAATGCATAGCATATAAGTGATACCGAATAAGATTAAGTGCCAATTTCTCATCAGAAACCATGGAGGTAAGAAGGCAGTGGTAGGATATATTTAAGATACTGCAAGAGAAAAACTGCCAGCCAAGAATTTTATATCTGGCAAGACTATCTTTCAAAAATGAGGGTGAGTTTAGGATATTAACAGATAAACAGAAACTGAGAGCATTTATAACAAAAAGATTGGCTTTGCAGGAAATACTAAAGGGAAATATTAAAGAAAAGACAGGAGAGAGAAGCTTGGAAGAGAATCTAGAAATGATGTTCATATCAGTAACAGTAACTAAAAGTGTAAAAAAAAATGACACATAAAACCCAGACCAAAATGGATGAAATAAGAACTGCTTTTACAGTAATAACAATGAATATTAATAGATTAAACTCCCCAATCAAAAGACACAGACTGGTGGAATGCATGACAATATGAGCCATCTATATGCTGTCCACAAGAGACTCACCTTAGACCCAAGGATACCAATAGATTGAAAGTGAAAGGTTGGAAAAAGATATTCCAGGCATGCAGTAACCAAGAAAAATCTGGGGTAGCTATACTTATGTCATATGATATAGACTTTAAAAGCAAAACTGTTATTATAGACAAAGAAGGACATTACATAATAATAAAAGGATGATGCACCAGGAAGAAATAACAAACATAAATGTATATGCACCTAACCAAGATGCCACAAGTTACATGAGGCAAACACTACCAAAATCGAAGGGAGAAATTTACTTCTCTACCATAGTAGTTGGAGACTTCAATACCCCAATCTCAGCATTGGATAGACCATTTGGACAGAGGATCAATAAAGAAACAGAGAGCTTGAATAATATGATAAATGAACTACACCTAATAGACATATACAGAATATTGTACCCCAAAGCAGCAGGATATACATTCTTTTCAAGTGCTCATGGACGTTTCTCCAGGATAGCCCATATGTTGGGTCACAAAGCAGATCTCAATAAATTCAACAAAATTGAAACTATACAAAGCACTTTCTCTGATCATAATGGAATAAAGTTGGAAATCAACAAGTAGCAGAAAAAGGGAAAATTGACATATATATGAGATTAAACAACAAACTCTTAAATGATCTGTGATTAAAGAGGAAATTTCAAGAGAAATCAATAAATCTCTCCAGATGAATGACAATGAGAACACAACATATCAGAACCCATGAGATGCAGCAAAGACAGTGTTGAGAAGAAAATTTATAGCCTTCAATGCTTACATTAAAAAAGAAGAAAGAGCTAAAATCAATGACTTAATTACACAACTGGAGGAACTAAAAAAATAACAGCAAACTAATCCCAAAGCAAGTAGAAGGTATGAAATAACAAAGATCAGAAATAAATGAAATTGTGACCAAAAAAAAGAGGGAGAGAATTAACACTATCAAAAGTTGGTTCTTCAAGAAGGTTAACAAACAAACAAACAAAAAAAGACCTTTAGCTAGGCTAAGAAAAAAAGAGAAAAGATGTGAATAAATGAAATAAAAAATGAAAATGGGAACATTACTACTGACCCCACAGAAAAAAAGAGAGCTCATAAGAGGATACAACAAACAACTTTATTCCAAAAAAAACTAGACAATGTAGATGAAATGGAAAAATTCCTAGAAATGTACAAACAGCATACACTGACCCTAGAAGAAATAGAAGACCTCAACAAACCAATCACAAGTAAAGAGATGGAAACAGTAATCAAAGAGCTCCCCAAAATGAAAAACCCATGACCAGACAATTTCACAGGTGAGTTATACCAAGCATTCAAAGAAGATTTAATACCAATATTACTCAAGCTCTTCCAAAAACTTGAAAAAGAAGGAAGGTTACCAAACTCATTTTATGAAGCTAATATCACCCTAATACCAAAGCCAGATAAAGATACTATGAAAAAAGAAAATTACAGACCTATTTCTCTAATGAATACAGATGCCAAAATCCTCAATAAAATATATACTAATCAAATGCAACAACATATTAAAAGAATTATTCATCATGATCAAATGGATTTTATACCAGACATGCAAGGGTGGTTCAACCCAAGAAAATCAATCAGCATAATACACCACATTTATAAATCAAAGGAGAAAAATCACATGATCTTATTGATTGACACAGAAAAGGCATTTGACAAAATACAGCATCCTTTCTTGATAAAAATACTACAAAAGATAGGAATTGAAGGAAACTTTCTCAACATGATAAAAACCATATATGAAAAACCCACAGCTAACATTTTACTCAATGGTGAGAGACTGAAAACTTTCCTGTTGAGATCGGGGACAAGACAAGGATGCCCATTGTCACCACTATTCAATATAGTACTAGAGGTTCTAGCTAGAGCAATTAGGCAAGAAAAAGAAATAAAAGGCATCCAAATCAGAAAGGAAGAAGTGAAATTTTATTTGCAGGTGATATGATCCTATATCTAGAAAGTCCTGGAAAATCTACAACAAAGTGGTTTTATAAATGGGTAAGGGGTATTTTTTGGAGGAATGGTGAAATGCTTCATGGAAAAGGCCTAGATCACTTTGAAGAGACCGTTGACAGTAATATGGACGCTAAAGAGACTTTCTATGATGCCTTAGAAGTAAATGATGAAGCTCTTATTGGACACTGGAGGAAAGACGATCCATGTTTTAAAGTTGCGGAGAAATTAGCAAGATTAACTCCTGGTGTTATATGGAAGACAGAATTTGAAAATGGCGAACTGGAGCATTTAGCTGAAGAACTTTCCAAGCTAAACTCGGAAAATGTGGCTTGGATTCTCCTTGCAGCTTATAGCAAAATACTAGATGAGCGAAATACACTAAGGATTGAACTTTTGGGCACAAAGAAAACAGAAACTGATTCCGGAACTTCCAAGTTTCTGGAAATCAAATTCCCAGATGAAAATGCCCTATTTGAAGACTTTACTAAACTTGGAATCCATAACTCAGAATTGAAGATGCAGTTATCTCAGAAAGACTTGTGGAAAGTCTTACTGTCTGATGGCATGGACCCCTGCTTCCTGCATGCTAAACCAACAAAGTTTTTGAGAGAGCTGTATGAACAAAACCACTGTCAGCATGGATAAAAGAGAACATGGAAAGGAGAGACTGAAGGAGAATCAGCTTTAAGAAGAAAACTGTGGAAGCAGAGATCTGGACTTAAGACATCTCCTTGGGCCAAGAGAGGAGCCCCACCCATGTGTACAGAAAGGGTGAGATTGCCCCTGCAGTTGAAGAATGTGGATGTCCCCACCCAATGTTCTGGGAGAGTTTTGCCATCCCAGGGTACAGAGAGGGTGGAGCACATTCCTCAAAGATTGGGGCGGTTAAGGTCAACACCCCATAGGTCTGAGGGGGTGTACCTGTCCCCCATGGATTAGAGAAGTCCAGGTGGTCAACTCGTTGCTCTGAGAGGGTTGAACCTGCATGCCAAAGGTTAGGGGGAATGTTGTCTTCACCTCCCTGTACTAGGGGGGCTAAGACTC